>SNQJ01S0029248.1:49973-82892 GCA_010110895.2 Picea sitchensis
TGTCGGATCTAAATGAGAACCAAACAAACCAACCAAGATATTCCTCATCCAGATAGCCTCACATGTAGCTTGACTCGCTGCCATGTATTCTTCTTCTGCTGAACTAAGTGGGACGGATCTCTGTTTCCTGTTGTACCAAGAAACAACTGTAGATCCGATACTAAAGATCCCTCCTGATGTTCTCTTTCTATCTATTGGGTTTCCTTCCCAATCTGCATCTATGAAGCCATGCAACTTCACCTCATCCATTTGTTTGTACCATAATCCACACTCATATGTTCCCTTCAGATATCTCAGGACATGCTTACCCACCTCCCAAAATATTTTGGTAGGATTAACCATTGCTTGACTTAGTTGGTTAACCGCATAGCAAATGTTCGGTCTCATGTTCACTAAATACATTAGCGAACCCACTAACTGTCGATAGATAGTAGCATCCACTACCTCTCCAGAAGTAGCATCCTCTTTCCTCCAGTTTCATGGAAGAGGAGTATCCATGGGTTTGCAACCCTCCATGTGAAACTTACCCAGTATCTCCCTTTCATACTTTCCTTGAGACACAAAAAGTTCACCATCTCGCAGCCATATTTCAAATCCAAGGAAATAATGAAGAAGTCCCAAATCCTTCATCTCAAACTCCTTTGCAAGGTCATCCTTGCATGGGTGTATCAACTGCTCATCACCAGTCAGTATTAAATCATCAACATAAAGAACAATGATTAAAAGCTTACCCTCCACCACAATTTGGTATAGGTTTTCATCCACTTCGCTTTTGGTGAAGCCCAATCCGGTGAAATAGAAGTCTATCCGAGTGTACCAAGCACGGGGTGCTTGCTTCAGCCCATACATTACTCTCTTGAGTCTGCACACATGTGACTCCCTGTCAAAGGTCTCAAAACCTTATGGATGTTCAATGTACACTTCTTCCTCAATGATCCCATTGAGGAACACAGTTTTTACATCCATCTGATGAATGCGCCAACCCATCTGCGTTGAGAGTGAAAGGATGGATCTTATGGAAGAGTACCTTGCAACAGGTGCAAAGGTCTCATCATAATCTATCCCCTTGATCTGTGAGAAGCCTTGGGCCACAAACCTTTCCTTGTATTTCTCCACACTCCCATCAGCAGCTTGCTTTACCTTGTAAATCCATCTTGAACCTACCACTGATTTGTCAACCGGTCTTGGGACAATTTCCCATGCACTATTATTGACAATGGAGTCATACTCCTTTACCATAGCATCAACCCAAGTGGGATCCTGCACTAATTCCTGAAAGGAATATGGTTCAGTCACAATACATTTTCTCATGAGAGCCATGTATCCATCAAATCGATCAGGAGACTGTCTCTGTCTGTGCTGTGAAGTAGGGGCTCCTACATTCTATGCAACATCTGGTCTCAATCTGTCAGCTTCGTGGTGCACTTTCTGCCATTTATGATGGATGGATCTGCTTGAGTGGTTTCATCCACTCCATGAACCTCCTCATGTGGCTGATCCAGATCTTGAGACTCATCTTTGGGAACCAACAATTCCTCTTTTGCATGCAAGTCTAGCTCCCTCTCAAGTGACAACCGCATGGCTTTCCCCTCATCGAATTTTATATCCCGTCGCATAACAGTCATCTTACTATCAGGAAAATACACATGATAATTATGGGTTGTTTCTGTGTACCCCACAAATATCCCAACTTCAGCAGTCGGTTCCAGCTTCTTGCTGGAATCCTTGGTCACATGCACATAAATAGATGAGATAAAAATTTTAAAATGAGAAACATCAGGTTTCTTACCAGTGAAAGCTTCCTCATGTGTACTCATGCCAAGTACTCTATGAGGACAAAAATTCTGGACATAAACTGTAGTATTGCATGCTTCTGCCCACAAATGCATTGGTAGGCCCTGATCATGCAACATCGCTCATGCTGCACCCACGATCGTTTTAATCTTTCTCTCCGTGACCCCATTTTGCTATGGGTTATGAGGCACTATGAGTTCTCTTCGAATTCCTTCTCTGCTGCAGAAGTATTTGAATTCGTTAGATATGTATTCTCCATCATTATCGCTCCTTAGAGACTTCACTTACTTCCCTGACTCTTTCTCCACCAATTATTTAAACTCATAGAACTTTGAGAATGTTTGATCCTTCTTCTGCATGAATAATATCCAACATTTATGAGAAAATTCATCAACAAAAATAACATAATACCTATGTTTTATTGTTGAAGCAATAAAAAATGGTCCACATACGTCTGTGTGAATTCTCTCCAGGATCACCGAAGTATGGTTCTCCTTTTCATGAAAGGTGGACTTTACATACTTCCCCAGGGTGTACCTCTTGCACTGATCTAACTGAGCAAGTGTTCCCCTTGTAAGTCCAATAGATATTTGTTGCATGATCTTCAAGGCTCCATGATGAAGATGGCCCAATCACCTGTGCCATAATTCTCCCTCATCCCAGCTCACCACTTTTTCCGCCTTGCCTATCATGGCACCGCAACCATCTACCTATAGCATGCAGAGATTCTTAACTCAAATCCCTATCTTCTTGAATTGACCCATTGCTTTATGTCACAAGTAGGCTTTTCCACTGCTAAAAACAACAGCATAGCCTCTGTCCTCCAACATTGTGACTGAGACCAAGTTTTTCTTCAGACCTGGAACATGCATAAAAATTTTCAATTGAAATGGTTTACCTAACTCCCTCTAAAAGGTAATGGTACCCATACCAATTGCACTGTATTATCCATCGTCGCCCATCTCTATATGCATTTTGAGATATTTCTCCTCCAAGTCAATGAAAGACTCTTTATCTACCGTCATGTGGAAGGAAGCACCACTATACAAATACCACACCGATCTTGATGTACTTGAAGACATGCATGTGATAAAAGCGAATTCAAGTTCAAATTTCAAGACAAGATCCTCACCAGTTGGAGCTCCAACAACCGTCTTGTTCTTCCTCTTCTGTGGACAGTTAGTAGCGAGATGCCCATGTTCGTGACAGTGAAAACACTTCACTTTGGACAAATCCATCTTCTTAACTTTAGACTCGGATTTTGAATGGAATTTCTTCCCTTTCCCTTTCCTTGCATTGGCAGTCAAAGCACAATGATCTTCATCATCACACTTTGATGAAGATCCATCTCTGGTGTTCCACTTGAATTCTTCTTGCACTAGATCCAACCATAGTCATTCCCAATATGGTAATTTTTCCCTTCCATTAACAAAGTCTTGATAACTGTGCCAACTCTTGGGAAGTCCTAGGAGAGCCAAGCTCACCAAATCATTAACACTGACTGTTATTCCCATACTTCCAATCTCATCCCGAAATTCGACAAACTTCGTGAGGTATTTTGGAATGGTGTCACCCTTCTCCATCTTGATCTTCCTGAGTTTATCTTTGAGCACCAATTTCCTATAGTCGTTGTTGTTTTGGAAAAAATCCGTCAAAACCTTCCACATTACATGTGGTGTGCTTTTTCCATGGAGACTTGAGACAATGTGGTCTCGTACTCCTTCCAACAGAATCCTCCTCGCCTTTTCCACTTTATTTTTCCATGCATCAAGATTTGCAGTGTTTGTTGCATCCGGCTTAGGAACACATTTGTCAATGTAATCCTTCAAGTCATTGTCTTCAAGTACTTCTTACATCCTATCCTTCCAAGCAATGTAGTTCGAGCTTCCCTCGAGTGCATACTCCAACCTCAAGCCATTGAAAGACATTTCGATCTTGAATCAACTGTCACACCAAGAAAATCCTGCAAATTCAAATGTTATCCAACCAAAAAAACTCAACTGTTGCAATTCCTCTTGGCTTGGGAGGTTCGCACCCCACCTGAGAGCAGCCTGAGGGAAGTTCACACCCTACCAGTGTCTATCCTGTGAACTTGTTGAGGAATTTTTCACCCTACCAGTGTACAGCCTTCGAGAATCACAAGGAAGTTCGCATTGTAATGCATTGTGGGGTGAGGGAAGTTCGCACCTCTCTTTTAAGTAGCCTGCGAGAATCTTGATTAAGTTTGCACCTCTCCTTTGAGTAGGGTGCAAGAATTTCTACTCCTAGAAATGTGTGTAGTTTTCAGTACTAAGATTTTCACCATACTAGAGACGGGACCTGTGAAAATACTATTATTTTCGCACCTCACTTCTGTGGCTCTGTGGCTCTGATACCATGTAGAAATTTCAATACAAATTAAGTATTTCCTGCGATTCTCCTGATATAACAATTATGACACTGTTAAATACATAATCGCTTCTACTAAAATTCTTGCGGAAAATTAAACCACGATCACAAAGTGAAATATCAAGAACACATAACACAGAAATTTTACCGGGAAAGCGTAAAGCTAAAAACCCCACTATCATATATTATGTATATCATGAATCATGAAACAATCTCATACAAAACTCTAATCCAAGAGCTCTCAGTACAATATAATCGTCTCACACTGTCATACAAAACTCAGCAAATACATGTGTCAATTTCTGTGTCCAGACAACCTGCCTCCTATGCACAATCCCCTGCAATTAGAATTCTCACAATGAATTCGAATTGCTTAGTTTGCACATGCTCATGAGCATATCCACTGCATGTGTTATTGCATGAGTGCACTTCACTCAAATCACAACTGATAGCCAAACTATCCCTTTCACCTAATATCTCAACTGGGTCTCCACTGGATCTGACGTGCATGTAGTTAACCATGGCAAATCTTCAGATGCATGTGAGTTCATTGATTGTGAATTAATGAATAATTAATTCACTGAACTCTCACTAGTGCAAGTTTAGTTACAACTAGTACAACTAAGCTTAACTCACTTAACTACAATTATAATTCTGTTACAACGCCAAATCACTCAGTTATAAATGAGATAATAGATTAATATTTGTTGTCCAATTTATTTAAGGGAAAAGTAAATTAGACACATGTGTCATGTTGACTTTTCAACAATTAAAAGCATAGTTTAATTTTGTTTCAAGCTTGTGTAAAAATAAAACCAATTATGAGCTTAGTCTTTCTTCTTTATTGTGCTCGTAAATACATGAGAATGTGACTGAGTATACTTTTATCACTGTTTTGGACTCGTAAAGGTTATATGAAAAAGGCACCCCCTAGAGTTTTTGTTGGCACAAGGGCAAACCCAGGGTTCAGCTCCAAGAGCGCACCAAAAAGCCCTAGCTACTGGCCCTTTCGGTAGCACCTGCAAAGCAGATGCAGTCTCACCTGAAGAAACTATGAGGGGGTTGCAGGACAGAGATGTCTACAACCATGGGAATATCAAGTGGTTCTTATTGCAACAACAACATAACATGCATCTATCATAAACTAGCTAGATCCTTCCTTCACAACTATAGATCTGATCTAACACAACAATGAAAACAATAATATAACAGCAACAGAGATCAAAGAATAACTAACACATCCACAACACAGGGTATACATGGTTCACCCTCTCTCTAGATATATGTCCACCGAACTGTGCTTATGATTTATTAATGAAAAGCATACAGTTCTTGTTTGCGCTCTCAACTAGCAGATCTTATTTCTTCTCTCTCTTTCTCTCCCCTTCCTGCACACCCAGTTGTAGGACTCGATCTTCGCACACAGTTGAAGATCTTACAATAGCAGAAGGCTCTCTCTCTCAACACTTCTCTTCCCCAATATGATAATATCTCACACGATAATAGAGCTAGATCAACAACAATATCATACCAATACTCAATGACCCACCCGACCCAGGTCCTCTTGACCTTTATTTATACATTACAATACCTCACCAATAGCCTTAGGCTGAAACATAGGTGTCAAAACCCTAAATACAAAAACCCTAGTTGTCTAAAACCCTAGGTCAACTTGACCCTCTTTTTTCGGGCTTCGCCAACCTCTCTTTCCTTCCTTCTCGCACGGTGTTCCAAAGCATCCAACGGTGGCTTTTCCCAACTTTATGAGTCATCCTCAATCCCTCTCCCTTGCTTATCTGTCATCCTCAATCTCCTCATCCAACGGATTTTTACGCACTTCACTCCATCTTTTCTGTTCTTTTGCTCGCATTGACCCAGTGATAGTCACTGTGTCTCCCACGAAGCTCACTTTTTCCCTTTTCTTCCTCATTCTTCACTTTCTTTCATAAACCAGGGCCAACAGGCCCCCAACACTCACCTGTGACTCGTCCCGAGGCACTTGATATCTGATCCTCTTTTTTTTCTTTGACTTTTGACTGCGCAGTGCATCCCTTGCTTTCTGCTTTATGCTTCCTTTCCATCCTTGTGCAGACTGTATGTTGTGTGTCTGGTACCCAGTTTCAACTGCACCTGGTACCTGGACCCTTTTCATATTGATTTTACTAAGAGCTGCGAGGCAACTGGTTGTCATAGCACAACTTCAGCCAACTCCCATTCACCAAGCCTTCCTTCCAATCTCCTTTCAATGTCTTCAGTTGCGCAACTCCTCCTTCTATAACATAGGCAATCTCATATGGTTCAATCCAATGCGTTCTGAACTTCCCAGGGTGTTTGATAAATTTACTGTCATATAGCAAGACTAAATCACCTTGCCTGAATATCTTCTTCTTGATGTGTTTGTCATGATATTTTGTTGATGGAAGCCTGCAATGAATCTGTCTTCTTCTAGTTCGACCAACTGTGCTAGCCTCTCATGAATGGCGCCACTATCATCCATGTCTATAAATGTAGCAATTCTTAAGCTTGGTACCAAGTACTCCATTGGGACAACAACTTCAAGACCATAAACCAACTTGAAAGGGGTATGCATTGTTAATTTCTTGCAAGTGGTTCTATAAGCCCAGAGTATTGTTGGTACTCTTAAATCCCAGTCATCCCTGTTCACACTGCAAATATTTGTCAATGTTATCTCCAAGATCTTGTTGAATGCTTCAACCGTTTCGTTTTCTTGTGGATTATAAGGTGTACTCTTCTGATGGTGGACTGCAAATTCTTCAATCAAGGCTTCAACTATCTTATTGATGAAGTGTGTACCTTGATCACTCATAAGGACATTAGGGCATCCAAACCTAGTTATTATGTCATCAAATATAAACCGTGCAACTGTAGCTGCACTACAGTCCTTGACTGCTCTTGCTTCGGCCCATCTAGTCAAATATTTTGTCGCAGTGATAATATATCTTGCTCCTATGCACTTTCCTAGTGGTTTTATGGGTCCCACGAAGTCAATGGCCCATTTTTCAAATGCTTGTAGGGTCATCTGCGGTGCTAATGGAATCTCATCTCTTCAGTACAGTTTTCCAACTCGCTGGCATACATCACATGCTCTGGTATATTCTTTAGCATCTCTGTGTAACGTAGGCCACCAAAGGCCAACTCGCAGAACCTTCTATGTAGTTGCTTTTCCTGCATAATGTCCTCCTACAATGCCTTCATGAGCTTCTTCAAGGATCATAGGGTGTTCTGCCTCCATCACACACCTTCTTAGGATCTCGTCTGGTCCCATTTTATATAGTTGATGAGCTATCAGTGAAAAATCTGCAGCGTGCACCACTAGTTGTTTCTTCTGCAAAATTGCGTATTCTGCTGGAGCTATTCCTGTTGACAGGAACTGGACTATGTCTGTGAAGTGGTCATCAATATTTCTAATGGCCAGTAGTTGTGCATCTGGTAGTGTGTCCTCTAGAATGGTAGGTTCTTCACCATTATCCAACCTCGACAGGTGGTCTGGGCCCTTATTCATTCTTCCTGGCTTAACTATGATCTCAAAATCATATTCTTGAAACAGGAGAAGCCATCTGCATATTCTCCCCCCAAACACTGGCTTGTTGACTAAGTATTTCAGCGTGCAGTGATCAGTAAACATTTTAAAGTGTCCTCCCAACAAGTAGTGGCGAAATTTTTCTAATGCATACACCATGGCTATTTCCTCTCTCTCTGTAGTACTGTAATTGATTTCAGTTGTGGAGAGATTTATGCTGGAAAATTCTAATGGATGATCAATGTTCCCTTCTACAGGTTGTGCCAATAATGCTCCTAATGCAAAAGAAGATGCATCAACATGCACATGAAATTCCTTGCTCCAATTGGGAAAGACTAGAATAGGCCCAGTGACCATATTTTGTTTCAGTGTGTCGAAGCTCTGCTGGTATTCATCTGTCCAACCAAACTGATAGTCTTTCTTTAATAACCTCTCCATTGGCGCAGTAATCTGAGCATATACTTTGATAAATTTCCTGTAATATCTAGTATGTCCTAGAACAATGCGCAGTTGTTTGACTGATGTAGTTGGTGGTAAATCAACTATAATTGTGATTTTGGATGGATCCACCAACAATCCTTGCTTGCATACAATATGACATAATAATACTCAAAATGGTGAGAAGAATATGCACTTATTCAAATTCAAAGAAATTTGACACTGCCTGCATCTATACAGCATTAGCCTTAGACATTCGATATGATTTTTCAACAAACTAAAAACAGTCCAATCATCAAAGTATGCTTCTAAGAACTTGTGCAAAAATTCTTCAAATGCTTCAACCACCACCCTGGAAAAGATGGTTGGGGCATTCTTTAGTCCAAATGGCATTAATGTGTAATGGTAGGATCCCCACTCTGTGTCAAACATAGTTTTATGACGGTCCTCCTTGGCGATGCGGATCTGATGGTATCCTGAAAACCCATCTGTAAAAGAGTATAATTCTTGGCCTCCCACGTTATCCAGCACTTCATCTGTGAAAGGTGTAGGGAAGGGGTCATGTAGACAAGCATCATCCAGCTTTCTGAGATCTATGCAAATCTCGATCTCACCTGTCTTCTTATCTTGCACTACCACGGGGCTGATCCACTCCGACTCTTCAATAGATTCAATAATCCCTGCTTCCAACATTCTGTCAAGCTCAATCTTTAATTTTTCCTTATATTTCGGCTTCAATCTATAGGGTCTTTGCTTGACTGGCTTCACGTCTGGTTTCAAAGGTATTCTGATTTCTCCCATAGGTCCTTTGATTCCCTTCATATCAGTGAACTTGGTCGAGAACAAGTCCTGATACTCATGCAATAATTCTGTGATTTTGTCAATGGTAGCAGTGTCCTAGTAATCTCCGACATTGGCAAGCTTCGGTGTCTCCTTTGTCCTGATATTGACTTTATTTATATTTATCAGTTGTTCAATGAATGGAAGTTCCACTCCTAGACCTTCCACATCTCTCTAACCTTTTTTTTTTGCGATGTTCACCTTCCTTGGATCATCGTCTTCATCGATATTGATGTTGTAGCACGTCTGTAGTTTCTGGAGGGGCACAGTCCATTCATCCACTTCTTGATCCAAGGGGAGGCCAGATGCCTCCTCAAATAATTTATGTCTCATCATCTATAATGCTTGATCTACAGAAGGAAATTCATTGTCAAACCAAAAGGTGGTTATAAAATTATGGATCATACCTTCCCATTCTAAAGTGACAAGGCACAACTCTACTTGAAGATACCAATTAATCGGGGTGGTATCCAGTGTATTGACGAATCTGTGTACCCATTGTTCTCTAGGAATGTCACTGCAGGCCTCTTCGCAGCTTCGTACATGTTCCTTTGGGCAGCTTCGACCTGTGTACTATGCTTCACAACTTCCTTCTTGTGTTGAGAACCACATTGTCATCAAAGTTCGGCATTGTGTCCAGTCTGTAATATTTTTTTTATGTGTCCCCCACCATATTGTTGGTGTGGCTTTCATGGCCTCATCCTTTGCCAATAGCCTATGTTGTGTTGGTACACTTGTCTCAAATTCTAACAAGAAGTTTTCTAAGGGGTTCATTCCATCAAATGTGGGTAGATTACTCACTATTGTTCCAATCTAGTGAACTTCTCTGGTTATCCTAGCACATCTTCTTGTATATACTTCATACATGTGGTTCTGCCAGTTCTCCAATGCTTCTTCTGAATTGGATGAACATGCGTTGTCACTTCGCCAGCTCATATTTTCGTCAGTTGTAGGGTTGATATAATCATGTTGTCTGGATGTTAATTTGTAGATGTTTTTCAATTCAAATGTGTGGTCTTCTTCTCTGATAGGTTTTGTGTATCGTGGACCTTTATCTGGATGTAAAGGTGCAATGAACCTAAGGCCATCTTTCTCAAATGTCATGTGTATTTTCTTTAAATCAACAACAGTGGAATTGTCGAAGGCCCAATCAATTCCTAACAATGCAGGGTAAGGGTAGCTATCATCAACAATTTCAATTACCTCAAAATATATAAAGGTTCTTAACCCATCGATGTCCACTGGGACATGCTCTAATCGTCCAAATGGCCTAACAACTTCTTGGTTAGCCATGCAAAGCTTGATAGGGGAATATATCAGCTTGGGTTTTCCCATTAATGCCCACGTCTGCTTCATCATGACATTGACTTCTAACCCTAAGTCAAGGACCAAGTAGTCTATCTCATACTCTCCTATATGAGCATTCAAGTGTAATTCTTTATTTGTCCTTCTTCTTTTTCCAATTTGGTGCACTTCTCTATTCAGAAAGGGCTCTATTTTTCCTAGTTCATACTGCTTGATTAAATCTTGTAATTCTTGTACAATGCCTTTATCTTGAATCAACTTAACACAAGTGTGCAAGAATTCCATGAGTTTGCTTACCTCTTTCTCTTATGTTGGTGATACAGATGGATCAAACGCCTGAGGCATACCGTATTCTTTGATTTGTGGTTGTCTCTTTGATGAATATCCTTGTTCTCCTTTGAACTCTTTCCTTGCCTCCTTGAATAACTGCCTTTCTTTCTTAGCATTGAACATTGGGGTCATTTTTGTAGCTTTTCTGATTCTATGGTAATTTTCAGTCCTTCCTTGGGTTGCTCTGTCTTCTCCTGTAGCAGCACCTCCTAGAGTAATAACAACGAATCTAAGGTCTGCTCCACGAGGTTCAACATTTATCAATTGTACTTGTGGGTTCTGTTGGGGTCCTCATTTTCCCTGAAGTTTAGCCAGCAGCACAGGGCATTCTTCTGTGACATGCTCGAAGGAGTTACAGTAACTACAGGTTGTGCAGGGATTCTGACAATCCCTTACTACATGGCTTGGCTGCATGCAGTTGTAACAGATTATTTGTCCTCAGCCTTGGCCCATAGTTCCTCCTCATCCTCATCCTCTATAGCCACAGTGAGGAGTGAAATTTCCTCTCCCCAAAGAGTTGTATTGTAGAGTGTTTCCCTCTTGTTTTACTTCTCATGAGATCATAATCTCTACAATCCTGATCATCATGCCCCACTGATTTATAGAATGTACAATACAAGTTTGTGGGTATTTGGACATACTTTTTCATGTAATAGCACTCACCTGGGTGATGCTTATTTCTGCATACCTCGCACCATGGTAGGTTAACTTGCTTTAAGGGGCTCGGTGCTCCTGATGCCAAGTACTCATGAAACAAAGGGTAGTTTTCCTTATCATGGCCTTCAGATTTGTATCTGACACACCAGATATCTTCCCTTTTGTCTTTTTCCTTATCTTTCTTCATATCCTCGACCTGTAAAGACAAACTAGTTAGTTGTCTCATGATCTGGCTAATGCCTGAGCTAGATTCTCCCATCGGTCCTGATTCAAGCTTCATGGAGATATCCAAATCTTATGCCTGAGACGCAATCTTCTACTGCATCAAAGGGATTCTTATGTGTGGTAACAGCGTAGCGATGAACCACTATTTATTGTCCAGTTTATTTAAGGGAAAAGTAAATTAGACACATGTTTCTTGTTGACTTTTCAACAATTAAAAGCATAGTTTAATTTTGTTTCAAGCTTGTGTAAAAATAAAACCAATTCCGAGCTTAGTATTTCTTCTTTATCATGCTCGTAAATACATGAGAATGTGACTGAGTATACTTTTATCACTTTTTCAAACTCGTAAAGTTTATACAAAAAACGCACCCCTGGAGTTTTTGTTGGCACAGGGGCAGACCCAGGGTTCAGCTCCAAGAACGCACCAACAAGCCCTAGATACTAGCCCTTTCGACAGCACCTGCAAAGCAGATGTAGTCTCACTCGAAGAAGCTATGAGGGGGTTGCAAGACAGATATGTCTACAACCAGGGAATATCAAGTGGTTCTTATTGCAACAACAACATAACATGCATCTATCATAAACTAGCTAGATCCTTCCTTCAAAGCTATAGATATGATCTAACACAACAATGCAAACAATAATACAACAACAACAGAGATCAAAGCATCAATCACACATCCACAACACAGGGTATCCATGGTTCACCCTCTCTCTAGGGATACGTCCACAGAACTGTGCTTATGATTTATTAAGGAAAAGCATACAGTTCTTGTCTGCGCTCTCAACTAGCAGATCTTCTTTCTTCTCTCTCTTTCTCTCCCCTTCCTATGCACTCAGCTGCAGGACTTGATCTTCGCACATAGCTGAAGATCTTACAATACCAGAAGGCTCTCTCTCTCATCACTTCTCTCCCGCCAATATGATAATCTCTCACATAATAATAGAGCTAGATCAACAACAATATCATACCAATACTCAATGGCCCACCCAACCCAAGTCCTCTTGACCTTTATTTATACATTAAAATATCTCATCGAAAGCCTTAGGCTGAAACCTAGGTGCCAAAACCCTAAATAAAAAAAACCTAGGTGTCTAAAACCCTAGGTCAACTTGACCCTCTTTTTCCAGGCTTCGCCAACCTGTCTTTCCTTCCTTCTCACACAGTGTTCCAAAGCATCCAATGGTGGCTTTTCCCACTTTTTGAGTCCTCCTCGATACCTCTCCCTTGTTGATATGTCGTCCTCGATCTCCTCATCCAAAGGCTTTCTTTTCTGCACTTCACTCCATCTTTTCTATTCTTTTTCTCACTTCGACCTAGTGACAGTCACTGTGTCTCCTGCAAACCTCGCTTTTTCCATTTTCTTCCTCATTCTTTGCTTCCTTCAATAACCCAGGGCCAACAATTTTCTTTAAGATCTTTTTAGACTCTCTAAACATGAAAATATTTTTGAGTGATCTTGCTTCCTTTCACACTTGTTAAAAGGTTCGAAAGGGCATCTTCCAAGCAATAGTTTATCTCTTTTCGGACCTCGAAGACTAAAATTAGGAAAAAGGACAACCCTGGAGTTGCTTTTAATTTCTTTTAAGACTTTCTAAACATGAAAAACCACCGAGTTTTCCTTCTCTAGACTTTCAAAACTACACATTGAAGGACCCATATGGGAATGAACCCTTACTTCTTCAAGTTCGTTAAATAAAGGAAGAGGAACTTACCAAAGGTGAGTTCTATCGAGCATGTTTTACCCTCCTCGAGCTCATTAAATGAAAAATAGGTACTCATCTATCTGGGTGGGGGGGGAATTGAAGGAAGTGGGTCAAGTTTTTGAGAATCTTTTATGGCAGCTATTGTCTCCCTTAAACATGGCACATGTTTGTGTCTTGTCTTATAGTGGGGTAATCCACTTGTCTCTGAGTCATACCAATTCCATGTGTTGCCATACTTTTTCTTCAATTCGAAGAGTGCTCTTATAGTCATCACATTACATTATCGGTACTCGTTGGGTCAATGTTGCCAAGTCAGTTGTCATGCCTCATCATGTTCAAGGGAAGTTTCACTTCAAACCATCCATCTGCAATGTTTCTAGTTTCCATTTCCCATGTGAGTTCGTACTCATTCGATTCACCATATTACATCACTTTCCTGTGTCAGTTTTGTGTCAATGATGGGAGATACATCAAGGCCCTCCTTTGATGATTATTTTCCTGTCAACTTCAACACATCATCTGGGAATTAGACTTAGAAAGAAGTTAGTACCTTGGGACCTGCATGCCTCAATGGCAGGCCTCCTCACTTTTGACAGTGATTTTACATCATTGACCTCTAATCGGATGATTTCATGAATGTTCAACCTCAAGTCATTTATTCACATTCCTTGAAATGTACTGGGGTGCCTTGGGAGTCATTGACATCATTGGTGATTTCCCTCGCACTTGTTAACAATATACATCAATGACTGGTAACCAAGTGGTTTCTATCATGTTCGACATCAAAACATCTATTCACATGGCTAGATTCATACCACATCGGGATTGGGACAAAGACCCTAGGATGAGCATTCACTCTGTTATCTTCTTTGCCCAAGCTACAAAGGAGATCATTTGAGCATGATGATATATATACTGTCACATAGATCCACATTGTAATTGTCTGTGGCTATTTTTTATCATCTCATATCTCCACTGTGTATTTTTTGTGGCTATGATCAATTCATGTCATGGACATATGGATCCACATTGTATATTTGGTGGTCATATCCTTCGTCGATATTTTTCATGGATCCGCAGTGTATTGGTCGGCGACTGTGCTTTGAGTCATCTCATATTCTGAGCATAGGTATTCTTTCCTAGGAAATGGAACATATATTAATATTTTTTTATGGTTGTTTGCAACTTCTTCTAGGTTCTCCAACTCCACACCCTTGCATTGAAGAATTGTAAAGTGTTTCGGCCATCAATTTCTCTTTTGACCTCACACTTTAAGGGGAAATCTATTACACACCAAAATGACACACTTAAGTACCTCACCCTAAGTTTCACAAGTTTCATGAAAGTGTTACATACACTAACACCATGAAATAACATTTTTCACAATCCCTAGTCAATGCGGAGGAGAAATATATTATATGAAGGTCAAAATACTATGTGCACATGAATTAATTATTAATATTCATAAAAAGGAAATTAATTTAGTGTGAGAATCCACCTCACATTCAGTTTCCTATTTTTAAGGAGAGGTTGAGATATTTTCTCAAACCAAAATCCTAATTTGGTGGATCTTGAGAGATATTTTCTCCTTAAAATCCTTGAGAGATATTTTCTCCATAAAATCCTTGAAGAGATAATTTCTCCCTAAAAATCTTGGAGATCCCATTTTAGTGGATCTAATGAGTGATCTTCTCCATGGTGGTTAAGCCTCCAAATCCTATATAATGAGGGCTTTCCATGGAGAAGAGAAGGAAGATTTGGATACCAAACTTATGATTTTGGGAGCATCGTGCAAGGGATGGATGAGGGGATCTTGGAAGAATGTTGCATCAGCATCCATGTTTGTAAGTATTCTCTTTAGGGTATCATTTTAATAATATACTTGGCCTATTTCCTTCTAGTTTGTGTATATTTACAAATGCTTGTCTACTATAGATGAATTTGTTTAATCTAATGTGATAGAGTAGGATTTGTTGATTTTTCAATAATCTAGGTTAAGCATGAAGGTCATTTCATTTTTAGCATTTAACCATAACCATAAATGTTGCAGCAACCAAAATCACAAGAAGAAGCACCATGCACAAGAACACAAGAAGTATCCTGGGAAACCCTTCTCAACAAGGGAATAAAACCCAACCAAATCCTTTGATATATTCTTCAAGAGAAAGACCTTCACCACCAAGAAAGACCTAGCACACAAGAGGGTGCTCAAACCCTATAGGACTAGTGCCCAAGAGAGGTGTGCACTTATCCCAAGTAAATGTACTTGNGCAGCAACCAAGATCACAAGAAGAAACACCATGCACAAGAACACAAGAAGTATCCTGGGAAACTCTTCTCAACAAGGGAAGAAAACCCAGCCAAATCCTTTGCTATATTCTTCAAGAGAAAGACCTTCACGACCAAGAAAGACCTAGCACACAAGAGGGTTCTCAAACCCTAGTGGACTAGCACCCAAGAGAGGTGCGCACTTATCCCAAGTAAATGTACTTGCTGAAATTTCCAAACTCACATGAAGGATATGATTCCACAATGGGGAATCGTCCTTTACTTATATTAGACTTGTCCTATCAACATAAGTGTTTATTAGCTCAATAGGTCCGACCTCTCTAAGTCACATTATAAATATAATTATAATAATAATAATTATTATTATTATTATTATTAATATTAACTAGATTAATTATCTTTTACATTTATTATTAATCAAATTAAGGTGGGGTCGACCTGTACGCTTTACATAACAATTAGGGTTACAGGAAGGTCTGACTCTTGAACAATATATAGCAAGGGATCTGATACACCCACTAGTGCTCATCCACTAGAGGTACATCCATATGGATGTCATATCTTTAATTCACTGCATTACATAGAAGAACCAGATCTTAACACATTCACCTATGCTTGTCCACATGCACGTCCACTCTACAGATCTTCTTTCCCACTGCTTTACATAGGAGAATCATCTAGAGTCTTCTCGTCAACTCTATTGCTCAGAGGAGGATAATATATCATCTTCATTTATGTTCACATGACGATGCACCCAACACTTTTTGATTTCACACGTTCACCTTGTGCTCAGCCACATGCACGTCTAACTCAACAAATCGCCTTTCCCACTGGATAATCATATGGATTTCTTCTCAACTATTTGAATGGAGGAGTTCATCTCTACGTTCCTAGCTCTATCTCAGGCAGGAACCACATACCCTTCTTAGGGGCTTTCTCTCAGGTTGGTAAGCTGAGAGAAATACTCACATAGTTGCAATGATCCACATCTCACAGGTTTGTAATCTATAGAATGTCTTGCATAGTTGCAATCATCAACACTCACTCTAAGCTGGGGAGGCATTCTTCATCATGCCAAGTCTCACATGGATGTACTCTAAATTTTTTCTTGGATGGAGTCATCAATACTCCCCCTCAACTAGGAAGGAATTCTTCACCAAATTGGTTTGGTGAATATGTTTGCAATCTAATCATGTGTTGGAAGGTACTGCATGTGTACAATTTTCTTCTGCATCATATCTCTGATATAAAAATAATTCATCTCATCGTGTTTCGATCCATTAGGAAACCATGGGTTCTCAAGGAGCTTTATACATGGATCTTGGTTATTATCATATGGTCCATCTCATAATAAAGTAAATATGTCGGAAGTTTATGAAGCCATACTGCTTTGCACACTCAATGGTACATACTCTTCTTCTATGGTATTCAAGACCACAGAGATTTCATTTCCTGCTACATCAGGAAACTATGGCAAACTCCATGTTAGACAATCAATCGGATGTGCTCTTCCGATCCACTATACTTTCTGCTCAATCTGAATTGGCATATCCTGCAAACTCAAGTTCACATTGGAGGCATATCTAAGGCCATATAAAATTATGCCTCGTATATATCTTAATATATATTTTGTTGTTGTCTAGTGATTTTGTCTTGGTTGACTCATGAAATGACTAAGCTTATTCACTGCATGGCATGAATCAAGTATGGTGTTAACCAGATACATCAGTGATCCAATCAGTCTCATATGAATCATCATCAATATTCTTCTTTAAATCCATCACGATGGATTTTTCATTCTGTCATACTTGAACTTCTTTACTGTATATTTTCCTTGACTCAAGAAAATCTCATTGATCCTATGTCATACTTCTTCTCCCAAGAAGTAGTGCATCATACTTATATTCTTCATCTCAAATTCAGAATTCAAGGATTACTTGTATCTAACAACAAGGCTTTCTGAGTAAGTCATCAAAATCAATCTCTCATCACCAACACTGTAATGATATAGGTTTGGATCAACAACACTCTTGTTGAAATCCAAACTCATCAAGAATTTATCTATCTGATATAGTTTCCAACACATGGATGGTAGTATAGATGGAAGTGTATTGGATTTACTAGATCAAGTATCTTCATCATAGAAAACTCCCTTTGTTTGTGATAAACCTTTGGCTATAGATCGCGTTTTGTATTTCTCGACACTTCCATCAATTGCATGCTTGAAATTATAGATCCACTTGGAAGTTACTACAGACTTCTCTTATGGTCCCTGAATAATATCTTATGCATCATTCTTTAAGATATAATGGTATTCTTTTGTTTTTTCATAACTATTCTCTTGTTGCTTATTTAAGACAAAGAAGCTCAAGATTAATAAGGTGGCTCATGATTGAAGGATAGATTGAAAATCTCTTTTGATTTCTTGGGATGTGATTTGATAGGCTTGTATGTTTCTTTGCCTCTTGCAGTGTGAGTCTGGGTAGGATTTTTATGACCTACTGCAATATCTATGAACATATCAACTGGAGAAACTGTAATAATGTGTGTCTCGCTCTTAACTGTTGAAGGGGGAGAAGGTACTTGTCTTACTGTCAATCTCTATCTGAGATTCTTTGGGTTTGTTTGAATGGTTATCCATTCTTTAAGGACAACATATTTGATTGTCTCACATAATAATCAATCAAATGTGGTTTGGACTCCCATACCAAGGATAATGGTCCAACTCTTTGAGGGCTTCCATACTAGGAATTTGTTCAAAAATACAATCAACTATAAAATTTGAAATCAATTGATTTACCTGATTTGTATCCATGCTTTAGTTTTAGAGGAAGCACTTTTCCTCTCTGTTTTCTTCATTCTTTTGAGGTGGGTCTGGATCAATGTCAGTGGTGGAAGCATATTGTCTTCCCTTCTTCCTGGTTGGACAGTTTCTTGCATAGTGTCCATAACTATCACATCTGAAGCACTGAATTTCTGAAACATCTCTTCTTTGATATGATGGATTTGATGAAGATTTTTCACCTTTGAATGCTTTCCTGAAATTTATTTTGAATTTTCCACCCTTCTTTGTATGAAGTGCAAGAGCATGATTTTCTTCTGAGGAATCTTCCACTCCTCTATTTCTAAGTCTAAGTTCTTCTTGAGTGCAATATATCCATAGACGATCAAAGGTTGGTAGAGCTTCCCTTCTACTGATACTCTAAATGAAAGGCTCCCATGACTTTGGAATATTATGGTGAGTGGTTAAGACAAGTTCTCTATCAGACATGATTTCCCCAATGGTCTCTAGTTGTTCTTTAATCTATGATAACTTCATAAAGAAGAGGGCAATTGTGTCACCCTTTGTCATCTTGGTACTTTGAAGTTGTCTCTTTAAGGTAAGACTTATGAGAGTGTTATCAATTTCAAACATTCCTTTTAAAGCTTCATACATGTCATAGGTTGTCTTCAGATTGGAAATATGAGGCATAAGGTGATCTCTTACTGAGTATATGATTAATTTTCTTGCTTTGACATCTTCTTCCTTTCTTATCCTCTTCTCTATATCTGTAGTTGTGTCTTAGCTGTCACATCCAAGAGGTCATGTTCTTCAAGAGTGAATAGAAGCCTTGATTTCCATGAGTTGAAGTTGCTAGCTCCATCAAGCATATCTTCTACTAATGCTTTGTTCTTCATTTGTTTGGTTTCTTCAATTTCTCGCCAACTGGATTTTGAAAACCTAATGATTAGGTTAAATTAGAAACCTTGGATTATATTGGTCTTATGACTTCCAAAAATAAATTTGATAATGTCACATAGATGCTTGTTGATTCAGGAGAACATTTCTTTAGAAACCTAGAATTAATATTCTTCAGGAAATTTCGGCACCCTAGAAACCCTAGGTCCAAAAATCAAAATTTCTCAAAATTTTGTTTTGAGAGCTTCTAGAGATGCGTTGGAAGAGGTTGTACTCTTCGATTCCAAAACTATCCCCAGCATCAAAGTATTAAGCATTGAATCACCACTAAAAGGAAGGTCGTATGGAATTTTCTGGAAACCCTAGAAGGGTCGTACAGTTCTGCAAAAGGTGAGTTGAGACTTGGTGGTTGCTTGTGCAATGGGTTCTTTCAAGACATATGCTCTGATACCATGTTGATTTTTCAATAAGCTAGGTTAAGATTGAAGTTCATTTCATTTTTATCAATTAACCATAACCATAAATATTGTAGCAACCAAGATCACAAGAAGAAGCATCATGCACAAGAACACAAGAAGTATCCTAGGAAACCCTTCTTAGCAAGGGAAGAAAACCCAACCAAATCCTTTGCTATATTCTTCAAGAGAAATACCTTCATCACCAAGAAATACCTAGCACACAAGAGGGTGCTCAAACCCTAGAGGACTAGCGCCCCAGAGAGGTGCGTACTTATCCCAAGTAAATGTACTTGCTGAAATTTCCAAACTCACATGAAGGATATGATTCCACAATGGGAAATACTCCTTTACTTATATTAGACTTGTCCTATCAACAAAAGTGTCTATTGGATCATAAGGGCCGCCCTCTCTAAGTCACATTATAATAATAATAATAATTATTATTATTATAATTAATATTAACTAGATCAATTATCTTTTACATTTATTATTAATCACATTAAGGTGGGGCCAACCTATACCCTTTACATAAAAATTAGGGTTATAGGCAGTTCTGAATCTTGAACAATATATAGCAAGGGATCTAATACACCCACTAGTGCTCATCCACTAGGGTCACATCCATAGGGATGTTGTATCTCTGGTTCACTGCATTACACAGAAGAACCAGATCTTCACAGGTTCACATGTGCTCGTCCACATGCACATCCACTCTACATATCTTCTTTCCCACTACCTCACACAGGAGTATATGCTGGAGTCTTCTCATTAAATCTTCTGCTCATAGGAGGCTAATACATCATTTTCATTTATTTTCACATGGATATGCACCCAACACTTTTGGATTTCAACCTTGTGCTCAACCACAAGCACATATAACTCAACAGATCGCCTTTCCCACTGGATAAATATGTCAATTTCTTCTCAAATCTATGAATGCAGGAGGTCATCTCTATGTTCCTAGCTCTGTCTCATATAGGAACCACGTACCCTTCTTAGGGGATTTCTGTCGGGTTTATAAGTTGAGAGAAAGACTCGCATAGCTACAATGATCCACATCTCATAGGTTTGTAAGCTGGAAAATGTCTCACATAGATGCAATCATCAACATGATTTTCCTTGTTTTATCTTTGTTGTTTGTGGTTTTGCAGATATCAAGTTGTGCGAAAGAGTTTGGAGATCAAGATCAAAGTGGAGCAGCGAGGACAAACACAAGAAATAAGTACGATCACCTTTTCTCCTTCTCTCTTTTCAACTAGTTAAACAAATCTCAAAGGGATGTTAGTGTCCATTTGTATCTTTCTGTCTTGGTCTAGGGATCATTAATCCAAGGGAAGATCCACCTGTCCGCAGGGGGGTTATTCCATAACACCTTGTATGTTTTCCCTATAGACAATGCTTACATTGAGTATTCATTGGTTTTGAAATTTCATGCATTTCTCTTACTATGTCCTTTTTGTTGATTTTGACAAGATTGTCAAAGTGAATGTGACCAATTCTTTTGCTCCAGATCCAACTTTAATTTTCCTTTCCTGAACAACAACTTTCCTTTCCAATTTCATTCAAAACATATATGGTGTTAAGAGTCCTTATAGTTTTCACCACTAACCTACCTGATCCTTCTTTCCTTCTTTCACATTTCTCTGAGTCTAATTGAAGTGTGTGTCCTTGATCACACATTTGAATTACACTCAAAATATTGTGCTTCATATCTTCAACCAGTAGAAAAATTTTTGTCATTGCATCTTTGCTTCCAAGATTAACTATGCCTCTACCTATAATTTTAGCTGAATTATTATTTCCAAATGAAACTGATCCATATTTTTCTTTCTTTAGAGTTAGAAACTTGTTCCTATCACCTGTCATATGCTTAGAACAACCACTTTCAACAAACCAATCAATTTTCTATGTTGGGCTTGTATATCAAGCGAGAATTGATTATGCTTTCTTTTCCATATCCCTTGTGGTTCTGATATCTGACTGCTAATGTTCAACTTTGATTCCCTGGGTGGAATAGTCAATCTACAATTCTTCGCTATGTGACCAAAATTGTTGTATTTGTAGCATTCTACTTCATTGCTCAATGAACCAAAAATGTTTTGATTCCTGCTGAATGATTCGTAAGATCTTCTAGGATAATTGTTATTTAATTACCCTGCATTGTTGCTTCTGATCTTGGCATAGGCTCTACAGTTTACAACTTTATGTCCAAAATTTGCACAATTAAAATAATCTTTGATACCTGGGAATATATGATCTTCTTTGTGATGCACACGTTCTGAATTTGTCTTCTGAGTCTTCTTTATTTCTAGAATGTTCTTCTTTGGGGGCTTGCATTCTTCCTTCTTGACTAAATCTCCGGCAATCTCTACCTAGATTCTTTGTTATGTTTCTTGTTTTGTTGTCTTGGAGCTCGACCCTTTCTCATTTTGTACTTGATTGTATCCTAGTTTGGACCTGTCAATTGATGATATTTGGCTACTGATGATTTGATCCAATATTCTGGTGCTCTTTTGTTGCATATATTTCTTCTAAGGATCTTTCCTTAAAGAGACTACTTATGCTTCCAAGTTTCCAATCATTTTCTACTTTTCTTCTAACTAACTTTTATGTATTTCGTGAATTCTTATATATTTTTCTATTTGAATTTTTAGACTCATGATCATCTTCTCTGGTTCTCTAGAGTTGGAATTCTGAGATCCCTCTTTCATTTTTAACTCTGCCTTGAGTGACTTGTTTTTCTTTCTTTCCTTCCTAAGCTCTTCTAATGCAATGATTAGCTCTTCTTTGAGATCAACTTCACCTTCTTCTTCAGAATCATCTTTTATTGCCATGAAGAGTACTCTTTCTAAATAACTATCACTTTCATTATCCTCCTTGTCTGATGATGAACTATCCTCCTTTGAGTAAAAACTTTTCTTGAAGAATTTGTTTCTTCTCTTGTTTCCTTTTTTATATTTATTTTCCCTTTTAGAATATTCTTCTTCATCACTATATTTATTCATATGAGTACATTTAGAATCAAAATGACCAATACCACGACAATTAAAACATTTCAATGAAATCATACCTTTATACTTATTGGTTCCTTTCTTTAATTTCCTTACGAAGTTAACTATCTCTTCATCTTCGTCTGAATCATCACTGCAGCTGTAACCTAGTTTTGAATTTTTCTTGTGATTCTTCTTTGTCTTCTTGGATGCCTTGAAATTTGATTCCTTTGTGACTAGGTTCTCATGTTTTGTTCTCATTTCATAGGCTATAAATATTCCATGTAGCTCTTCCATTCTCAATGTACCAAGATCTTCTCTTTCTTCTAGGGATGATATTTTAGAGTAAATTATCATAGGAAGAGACCTAAATACCTTTTGAACAACCATTGAGTCATGAAATTCGACTCCCAATCCTTTGATTGTGTTAACTAATTCATCAACTCACAAAAGGTAGGTTGCAATGTCTTCATCTTCCTTCATATTCAATTGTTCAAAATTAGCTCTAAAAATTTGAAGCTTAGCTCCCTTTACCTTGGTATCTCCTTCATAAATATTTTGGAGTTTATCCCAAAGATCTTTTGCACTATCAAAATGCATAACTTTGAAAAATATTGAATCAAATAGACTTCTTAGAATAGTACCTTTATACTTTGAGTTGTTTTCGTTGAGTTTCTTTCCATGTTTATCGGTTGGGGGAGTGGCTAGTGTTGTATAGCCATATACCATTGATTTCCAAACATCAAATCCCTGTGACTGTAAAAATGTTTTCATTCTTTTATTCTAGAAGGTATATTTCTGATCGTCAAACCTTGGTGCTCCAATCTTAGAGTATTCCATGATCTCCTTCCAGTGGTTAGACTGCTTCCTGAAGGACTTGCTCTGATACCAATTGTTGGAATACTAAGATGGGGGGGGGGTGAATCAGTATGAGCACACTTAGTACTTTTAATCACAATATAAAATATCCAATGAATATTATGAGCATTCAAAATATTATCAACACCATAAACATCACATAAACACAGTACACCAAAATTTTATGTGGAAACCCAATGCGGGAAAAAACCACAAAATAATTTTCTTATTGATCAAATATTACATTCATTGGAAGCACCAACTTCCTATTTCTCTAGAAACAATTAGAAAGAGGCTTAGACCCCCTATTTACAAGATGAAACCTGAAGGAAGCTCCAACTCCCTAATTTTTCGGCTTCAACCGGAAGGAGGCTACAACCCCCTTTCCTTGCCTCGTCCAACTGCCCTAAAATATAGATGTAGACCAATCTGTCACTACCTTTTTCATCGATAACCTATTGTTTTTTTTTTATCTCTAATATTCCTGCTACAACTACTGATATCAATATCTCATAAAGACTGTAACCACACACACCTCATACCAAGATCCACAAGAGAATTCTCCAAAACAATTTCTTATGAATCATTGAGACATACATGTTCTTGATTTCTTCATAATACTCACCCTAACACACACAAGAAGACATACCTTCAATCATGTAGCTCACCTAGTTTTTAGATCCTTGATATTCTCAAATTTTCCTCACGGGTCTGCGAATGTATGCATTGTCTACCAACGGGTATTCATGCTTTTTCTCACTGCAACTCGTGGATGTCCACACTTTTCCTCCTAAAACCCATGGATATACTCAAGGAATTCCTATATGAAACCCCTTCTTCATACTCTCAGCTCCTACAAACTCCTTACTTCACTGGACTTCTCTATATTCGACTCAATTTCTCATATATCCAACTTGTATTCTCAAAATTGATTACACAAAAGTGATTTGCAATTGACTCTTCTCTGTGTTTTAAAGGGAAATTTCTTAATGACATGCAAATTCCATGCAAATCATGATGGTATGAAACTCACATGCAACCTGTTATCTTATGTTTATTGTCACTTTACTTCGATATGCAACTTTGTTCAGGGGTTGACATCAATGACAACCAATCTTCCGACATCTAAAATTTCGACAATTAATCTTTTTAGATAATTAATTAATGACATGAAATAATTATCCCTGTAGTAATTAATTATCCTGCAATAATTAATTAATCTCTTTCGATAATTAATTAATCCTTGCAATAATTAATCTTTCAACAATTAATCAATCTTTCAACATCTGCTTCATCAAGTAGTAAATTTCAAAGGAACAATTCCCTTCAAGGAACAAGTTAATTGTTATATCCCCATATTTGAAGAAAATATGCATACAAAATCTTTTTAGAGATGGTTAAATATGCTAGAGGGTTATTTTTTTGTTCAAAAATTTCCCAACAGTGAAGATTATTTTGCACTCTTGAAGGTCCTTCCCCATGTCAAACATTGGTGGGATACTTATTGAATGCAACATGATAGAAATTATAAACTATATGTGGAAATAACCACCTAGGTGCAATTAATTTGTGCATTTGAGAACTATTTATAGAATCTATAAAGACTAGTACAAGATATGGACACATTTGCACCAAGGTAAAGACTAGATTCCACTAGAGTACATCGATGCATTTCATACCCTGCATATAAAGCTATATATTTAGGACTCTAAGTGGTAACTAGTTATAAAATTTCATACTGACCTACATGGATACATATATATTGAGTTTCTAGACATGTCTTTCATTGAAGTTGCCTAAAGTTGTTCCATCAATATTTGGAAAAAAATTCAGAAAAAGGGTAAGAAAGACTTTGGGGCCATAAATCAGTTGCAACACAAGAAGGGTAAAGGAGTCCCTAACTCTCAAAATAAAGTATATACCAAAGATAACCATACTCAAGACAACCATTAAAATATACATGCAAAGAAGAAACCATCCTTAAAACAACCATTCAAATTTGCATGCAAAGAAGAAGTATGGGATGTCAAAAAAGGACATGGGAAAGTGGTGTGACCACCACAAAAGACATCGGCACAACAATAAAAAATTATGCACAAAATAATCATTATTGGCTAAGTTGAAATCCTCAGAATATGATTTAGCCTCAATTCCACAAGAATTCATCAATAATGGAAAATAGATAATTAATTAGGAACCTAGTGTTTTTATTGCCACCAGAAAGGTCCAGCTAAATGAGTCCATGGAGCCCACAAAATATGAGTATATTTTCCACTCACATATGTGGGTGAACGGGACACCATTATATTTCATTATTAACTCTAACAACCAAAAGCAAATAATCGTATTAAAGGTAGTCAATAATATGAAATTTCCAATGACACAACATCCATAGACATAGACCATTGTTTACTAAAAAGAGGATGTGACATCCACATCAATTAGTAATGTCGCCTGCAATATGACATCAATCCTTTCAAGCATGAGGTACGGTGTGATATTTCCCCACTTGAAGTTTATGAAGTTCTTTTAGAACAACCATATATGTGGAAGTGTCGTGTTATTTACTAATCTAGACCCATATTGTCAATATCACCTTGGGAGATAAATATCTACTCCATCCATGACTGGCTAGCCCCAAATACATTGATGTAGCTTCATAGATTATTATACCTTTCTAAGTTCACAATAGGTCTTCATTTGGTTTCACTCATACCACTTATCCCTTGATCTAGGAGAAAAACAGTGGAGCCAGGGATAGGTTTGATTGTGATGATGCACATCAAAATGAATTCAAGGAGTTGAAGCATAGACTATTCACATAGTTAGTCATGATTCTACCACATCCACAACAACTATTTGAAATTGAAAAAAAAAACCTGTAATTATGCCAATGGTGTAGTCCTCATGTAATGTGGACATTTGATGTCTTGCCTTAGCGATAAACTCTTTGATGTAGTTTACAAATACCCCATCTATGACAAAGAGATTTATCCCATTGTTAAAAGTTTTTGAAAGTGGAAGAATTGTATTTTGAGAAATCAAACAATCATCCACATTGACCATATGCCTCTTCCATTATTGTAGACATGAGGCAAGTTATATAATGATCACCTTCATATGTGGTCCACATACCTTCAACAATTTTATCTGAACATCAAGTACAATATGGGAAGAATTAATCAAGTTGTAGACCACCTTAGCTAACATCTAGTTGTGCCACTTGGGAATATGAGGCTTCAAAGTGTCCCCAATTATATGACAATGATCTTGACTTTGTTATTACATACTAGACACTTGTTGTAGGTAAAAAAAGTTTTAGAAATTCACCTCTAGGATGGAATTCTATGCTTGTTGGCACAGGGGTAGACCTAGGTTTCAACGCTACAACATCGCACCAACAAAGCCCTAACTACCGGACCTTTTGGAAACACCTGCGAAGCGGATGAAGTCTCACCTGAGGTAGAGGCAGGGGTAGTTGCAAGACTCAAGTGTCTACAAAATTAGTTGGGACACAGATATGTGATTGTACTACTTAATAAAGCACTTAGCATTGTCAGTTCCTCAATATATAATAATTAATCACTTCTCTGATAAAGCATGGCTTCGCAGCATTCACACTGTTATAACCTACTTAAACACTTAGCATCAATAGATAGGTTAGATCTAGTAGATCAAGAACTAAGCACATTCATATGGACCAGATCTAATATTCTCAGATATCATTAGCACTAAGCATAAGCAGATCTCTCTAATCATCTTAAAGCACTTAGAAAAAGAAGACATAAACACATTAAGACAAGCACAAAGCAAGGAAACACAATGTTTATGTGTTTCACCCCCACCCTGGGGATACGTCCACCAACTCCTCTTCTTTATTGACTTCATTCAATCGGTTACAACCACAAATCCATCAAAACCCTTACTCCGCACAGGACAGAAGATCTGTGCAACTCGCTAGATCCTTCTTCCTTGCGTTACAGCACTAATCCCTCCACAATGTGCTACAAGTACCTGCACTTAGCTCTGCAAGTCTCTTATAGTCATGCATAAAGCACTTACAAAACCTACTCTCACTTAGCATACATTCACATCACATAGATGCACTATTCGACTTCTTCTTACATTGCATATCCTTCTATTTATACATACAAAATATGCCTAAACATGGGTAAACCCATGGGTTGATATCCCATTCCCGTTACATATTTCAAAAAACCCAAAAAGGATCCAAAAGTGGGTCGAGATCCCATGATCTCCACTTCATCTTGCGCTCCTCCTTTGACAGGCCGTTGAAGTCCCAAAATAGGTCACTATGACCAAGAATCTCCCAAAAATTTGTCAAGGGCCAACAGGCCCCCAACACTCACCTGTGACTCGTCCCGAGTCACTCTGATCTGACCAGTTTTTCTTTGAAGGCCTCGAGCTTGGCTCGAGTTACTTTGACCTGTTGTTGTGCTACGACCTCTTACTCGGTGAATTCCTGGATCACTGTGTCATTCACGGGCCCTTCTTGGTGTTGTTCTGCTGCAATGACAACTTGTTCTAGATCTATTCCTTGGCTTTCAACCTCTGTGAATAACTGTCACGCTTTATCTTGTACTGGTTGGAGTCATTGAGTAACTTTCATGACTCTAGTTTGAATCATATGGAGCTATTGTTGGGTGGTGTGTTTCTCCTTAGACCGCTTCATTCTTTCTATGGCTGTCAGGGCTTTCAGCTGCGCTTGTAGTGTGTCTGCATGCTATTTTTCTTCCTTGAGATGCAACTCCAAAGCCTGTAAATCTGAGTTCTTGGTGAGGTTCTCATATGTCTGGGTGCTCCAGTTACTCAGTTTCTTTTACTCCAAGGCAAGAGATTTTAATCTGTCAACTACACTGTGGCAGTTGCTTCCCTTAGGTCTCTTACATATTTAGGGGTCTTGGGCACAGTACAGAGCTCCAAATCTGCTATGCATTGTTGGAGCTGTTGGATTACCTATTCAAGTTGTGCCACCTACTGTGGAACTTTTATTTGGCCTTTACTTTGACAACAATCACAAAGCGAAGTGCTCTGTGAACCATTTCCTTTACTTCGAGTTGCTCAACAAGCAATTGTTCCTTGCTTTGTTGTAACTGTGCTTTTTCTTCATTCCACTTCACTTGCAGAGCAAGATTTTCTCGTTTTGAAGCACTATGTTGCTCCTCAAGGTCTTTCTGTACTTGCGCTAAAGCCTGGGTGGCTTGTTTTGTCTCTTCCTGAGCTCATCGAAGGTGAGCTTCGACTATATTAGGGATGTGGTGTAGTTGAGTTGGCTCATCACCTAGTTTTGTTGTTCCTGTTGACAGAGGTGCAGTAGAAAATGCACGGTTGGACTGTAATTCCTGCTACACCCCTTGGAGCTCATCCTTAATCCGATTGAACACCTCCTGCTACTTAGCTTCTTGCTTCTATGTTATCTCCAGCGAAGCATCATTCAGTGTTGCGACAATTAAGTCAAAGTCGTCTGAGGTGAGGGTGGTCTCAAATTTGGTCCTAGTGACTTTCACTTTCTTTCGGGATGAGGGTTTCGGTGAGGAATCCTTCATTTTCTTTGAGGGGTCCTCCTCCTCTCTAGGTGATGTAACCTTGAATTTCTTTTGTTCAACTTCTACGCCATCTATCTCTCTATCATATCCTCCTTGCTCTATTGAGATGGAAGCGGTCTTCACGGATGCATTGTCTAAATCATGGACCTCTTCAGTCTTCTTTATCTTTCTAGATCTATGTGTATCCTACACTATTTTTGGGTTGTCTAAGTCAGACATCTCCGCAAGGTCTGTTGGAATGACGAGGTCCGCTGACCATTCCTTGGTAATCTCTTCCAAGTCATCCTTTGTCATCTTCTAGTATGATTGCAGCTATTGTTTATGTCCATCTGTGCGCGTTGTGATGTAAATAAAATGGTGTTCTGTGATGAATTTCATTAAGGGCCGAAACCTGTGGAGGGTATTCAGGGTCATATGAAGCGTGGACTGGATGGCTACCTTCAACTGGCTGTAATAGTATGGAACACAACATTTGACTGCCACTATTTATTCATGTCGTTCGAGTACCACAGTGTACTGAACTTCACGGCCAGAGGTTCAAATGGCTTGATGTCCAGGAAGGTCGCACCTTCTAGCATCTCCCATGCAATGAAAATGATCAGGATCAATAGCCAACTGAAGTGGAATTTGTATCCCTAATCTTGGGCTTCCCTACAGTCCAGTTCCAACTGGTTTACCAGGTACTGTGCCCAATTTATATGAAGTCCTTCTGCACACTTTCCTGCGAGGTCGACTACGAAACCAGTGACTTGGGTGGGTCAATTCTTTCGCACAAACTTTCCAGCGATCAATTGGTAGGTGAGGCACACTATGTCTCTCTATACAGAAGCTACCTTGTAGCCTCGCATGCCCTTCTCTACATATTCATAGGTGTCTTTAATCTTTTGCCCAAGAGCGCGATCCATGGCTTTTCCCAGGTAAAAATCTTGTGGGTCAGGGCCTTGCATGCTCAGCCCTGTGATCTGATTGATCAATGTCGGATCCACTGTGATACGAAGATTTAACCACAAGTATCCTCCATGGTAATAGGACAGTAGCAACTTGATGCATGAGTTCACTTGTTGGTGCCTTCTGAATTGTGGGATATTCATGACGTTGAGCAGTGTGGACTACGTGAGGTTATGGGTCCATGATTGAGAAATTATCTTTGAATTATTTCCTTTTGTTATGGTCAGATACTTATGTGGGGCGACCGTGCTATAGACCTTCCTATCACCGAGGTTGAAGTCACTAAACTTCAACGCTGTAATTTTATCTTGGTTGACACGAACTACGTGTATCCCCTTTAGGAGGTATGCAGTGACCACAACGTATTCAAAACATATGGGCACACTGTCTCAATTTATCACGCCACTCATAGGGGGTAGATAGGTGGGTAGTATACTTGATATTAACTTAGCATTCTTGAGATCATCCCTATGCTTAGTTTTCTTTTCATCTACTGGTCGGGATGGACCGGATCGAGCAGTGGACAAAGAGGCTGACAGTCCTGTCATCGAAGATTCTTGTACACCTGTAGACACTCCTCTCTCTGACATGAATCTTTCAATCATTAAGTCGAGGATAAATTACATTACTGATTCTTCAACTGAGGTGAGATCGTCGGACATACGCGCTCGGGATTAAAATTTATCAGGGTCATGATTATCTCAGACACTGTACTAGAATAAACAGTAAGAACATAATGATCACTATATACAATTTGTTTAGTCTGTAGGATTCAAATTCTCAGTTATCAAAAGTGTTCTTCGTGCATGGCACGAGGGGATAAGTAGGAAAATCGGCAACGGTTCGCTTGTAATGGGTATGAAGCCTCATTAACTCTTGTTCTGTCCATTATGGTGCGGTCCAATGGTCTAGTGTCGAGTTGTAAATGCTTTTTGACCCGTTCAGAGTGGGAGTCAAATAGATATATCGGTCCCAACGACTATATTGCTTCGCCCTGGCAAAGTACCATGTGTCGTTGTTCTAATATCCCAACGAAGTTCCAATTATGCAAATTTTCTTTCTGTGAAGTTCCCTCTGGAATATTCTATAACTTTTGAATCTTATCCCTCTTCTTACTTAGCTTTCTAGCCTTCTTTCCAGTGAGCTTCGACTCAGTATGTATTTTTCCATTCTGATTCTTATCTTCTTTTAACATAGTCACTGCACACTATTGCGATTCTTTCCTAGGATTAGGGGTAATACCTCTTCTTTATCTGGAGTAAGTACTTCAGTCTTTTGTGGGTCTCCTAGTGTTCTTGTAGCTTTGACATTAGGGTATATAGTGTCAAATAGCTTCGATCTGTTCTCCTGTTCTTCAATCAATTGTGCGATCTTTCTGGTCATGAAATCTTTTAATTCTTGTTTCTTCTGCTCCAAAACTTCTTCTTCTTCCTTTCGTTTGGCTTGAGCTCTGTCAATCCAAGGTTTTCCTATTAAAATGGTAAACGGGGCATTGTCCTCATTAAATTGAATAATCTCAAAATCTTCCTCTGTCGAAGTTCCATTGACGATCATAGGTATCTGAGCGAGCCTTCCACACAGGTTTACCAGTTTCCTTCTGAATAACCCTAGTCCTCTTAATGAAGGAATCATAGCAAGCCTTCCTATAGTTTCCCAAGTTCTCTCTGTCAAGATATTCACCTATGTTTCCTCATCTAGAACACAGTCAATGTCGAAGTCTCTTATTCTTTCTTCAAGGAGTTCCTTGTCTTTAAAGATCTCTGATAATCTAATATGTCGGTGGTCATTCAAGGTTTCTCTCATCTATAGCAATATTTTCTTTGATTCTTCATGGGATTCTGATATAGCCTTTGGAGTTGCCTTAAGGTTTTCTTGATTCAGATTCATTCCTTCAAGCTTAGCAATCATTCTGGAGCAATCTAACACTTCATGGTCCATAGCTTTGCAACAAAGACAACTAGGTCTTCTTCCAGGGCATTCTTTAGCAAGATGTCCCATTTTTCTGCAACTGTAACAGAGGGTTAATCCTCTCTTTCTTTTAAACGATCCCCAGCCTCTTTTGTACTACACACTACGATCATAGGAGTTAACCTGCAATAAATTATTTATGGGATCCTGCATCCATTCGTTAATCCAAAAATTCTTTCTATTCATAGGTATAACATATCTTTCACTATTCTTATCAGATCTACTTGTATCAAACCTTCTTTCAGCTATTAATGCACTAGTTTTCAAACTAGGACAGACTCTATTAAACAAACCTAGATCCATACTCTAGAAACAAAAAAATCCACTTATCTTACTTCTACAGAGCACAAAGATTCCAAATCTAAAACTTTTAACTATTATTACCTTTATCAGAGCACAGAGCTTGTAGATCTTACCTCTTTTAATCAGAAATTCTCACTTTTACCTTTCTTAGAGCACAAAGCTTTCAGATCATGCTTATTTCCTTCATATCCAACCTCCTTTCTTCAGATTGGGTTTCCTTCTTTAGCACAGATCTTTATAAATCAAGTATAATATTGCACACCAACACACCAAGAAATCCCTAACTACCGGCCCTTTCAGCAACACTTGGGAAGCAGATGAAGTCTCACTCGAGGTAGACGCAAGGGTGATTGAAAGACTCAGGTGTCTGAAACCCTAGCTAGGACACAAATCTGTGATTGTAATACTTAATAAATCACTTAGCATCGTCAGTTCCTCAATATATAATCATTAATCACTTCGTTGATAAAGCAGGGCTTCATAGCATTCACGTTGTTATAACGTACTTAAGCACTTAGCATCAATAGATAGGTCATATCTAGCAGATCAAGTGTTACAGGTATGAAATAACTGAGAGGGGGGGGTGAATCAGTTATTGTAAATTATTAACCATTTCTCTCATTTTTAACTTCGA
>SNQJ01S0029248.1:82902-105935 GCA_010110895.2 Picea sitchensis
GGCGACTCCAAAATAGTGGTTAGACAGGTAAGAGATTCTATCCATTGTCTGTCTCCGCATCTTAAAAGCTACCAATCCGAGGTATGGAATTTAATGAATAAATTTTATGCTTTCAATATAAATTCTATTCCTAGATTGAATAATTCTGAAGCTGATCTATTAGCTAACGTAGCTTCTAAACTCTTTCTTGCAGAAGGCTTATCCCTGGATGCATTCTCCGTCGAACTGTTGTTTCGACCATCCGTTCCCAACAACATCATGAACTGGAGAGTCTTCAACGACGATCAGCAGATTATTAGCTTCCTGCATATGGAAGAAACTTTTCAAGGCGCGGTGATAGACGAACGCATGCATGACGACAATTTGCGCGATTTCACGGTAATACCAGATCTGAGAACTCCTGAATCTTCATCGAACATGGTAAATTCGATCCCTAAATCTGTAGTTAGATTAGAGAAATTTTATGATCTTCAAGATAAATTCAAAAAGTCGATCAATTGTAAAACCAATAGTTCCTCGTTATCATATGAAAAAGTAAACTTAGGAACTAATGATAATCCGCAGTGCATTAATCTAGGGGTAGGATGTTCTGAACAAGAAAAAGCTACATTTATTAGATTGTTCAAAGAATTTAAAGATGTATTTGCATGGACGTATGATGACCTTAAAACTTTCGACCCTAACATCATACAACATGTCATTCCTATCAAACCCCAAACCTTACCCTTTCAACAAAAATTGAGAAAAATGCACCCTAAGCTCGAACCGACCATTAAAAAAGAATTGAATAAGCTCCTAAATGCTAAGATAATTTTTCCATTTAGGCACACTCAATGGGTTTCTAACATTGTCCCTATCCGAAAGAAAAGTGGGGAAATCCGACTCTGCGTCGATTTCTGAAACCTTAATAGAGCGTCTGATAAAGACAACTATCCTGCCCCACCCATGGAACAGATCCCTCAATAGGTATCTGGTTCTGAGAGGCTATCCTTACTAGATGGTTTCTCGGGGTACAACCAAGTCCTGATGTCTCCACCAAACCAACTTAAAACTACCTTCCGCACCCCGTGGGGCACCTATACTTATCGAAAAATGCCCTTTGGATTGATTAATGCTGGTGCCACTTTCCAGAGAGCAATGAACATTTTTTTCCGAGGCCTAATCAATCAGTCCGTCGTAGTTTACTTAGATGATGTTACTGTATTTTCAAAAAACAAAACCGATCATCTAGCTCATTTACGAGCCGTTCTACAGCGATGTCGTAAATACGACATTTCCTTGAATCCTAAAAAATCCATTTTTGCAATAGAATAGGGTAAACTCTTGGGATTTATTGTCTCAAGCGAAGGGATGATTATCGACCTCGAAAGGACTCAATTCATCGCAAAACTTTCCCCTCCTACATCCAAAAAATCTATGGAGTCTTTCTTAGGCCAGATTAACTTCATGAGGAGATTCGTCCCCAGTTTCTCCGAAATGGTCAGGCCTTTACAGAATTTAATTAAGAAAGACACCCAATATCACTGGGGACCCTTAGAAAATCAAGATTTTAACGCAATAAAGAAGGCCATAATAGATGCTCCTTCTCTCATGATCCCTGACTTTTCTCAGGACTTTACACTCTACACTTTTGCTTCTGACCGTTCCTATGTCGCCGTCCTAACTCAAAAGAACGTCGAGAACAATGAAGTACCCATTGCCTTTATGAGCTATGCTTTCAAAGGCACTGAAATTAATTACCCAGTGGTAGATCGGCAAGCCTACATTGTTTTCAAAGCAGTCAAGCACTTCCAGTCCTATCTTTTGAAATCGAGGACGAAAGTTATTGTCCCTTACCCAACCGTCAGGAACCTGTTAGTGCAAAAAGAACTAGGTGAAAAGAGGGCTAACTGGGTTACCTCCTTGCAGGAATATGACATAGAAATTACTCCAGCATAGATAGTGAGAGGCCAAGGGTTATGCAATTTAGTTGTTGATTCGGCTCGAGAACAACAAGAAGAAAGTGATACGTCAAACCTAGGACAACACGATCAAAATGCAATCTGCTGCGCTCAAAACTCCGTCAGTCCTTGGTATGACGATATAAAATTCTGTCTTGAACATGGGTCAACCCCCTGTCACCTGGACCCCACTAAAAGAAGAGCGTTGAGATTAAACCCTGCCTCCTTTCATTTGGTTAATGGTATTCTGTTTCGTCAAAATTTTGATGGCGTACTGATGCGCTGTCTTGAGAAGGACGAAGCAGAAAAAGTCTTGCTAGAGTTGCGTGCAGGAGAAGCTGGTGGTCATTTTGGTGGTGACACCACTGCCCATAAAGTTTTTAGAGCCGGTTATTACTGGCCCATGCTTTTTAGAGACGCCCATGCCTTGTGTCGTAAGTGTATTATTTGTCAGAAAGCATCAGGGCGGTTACATAAACCAGCCTTTCCTTTGCAGCCCGTTTCAGTAGACTCTCCTTTTCAGCAGTGGGGCCTTGATATCATAGGTCCAATCAACCCGCCATCCTCACAATAGCATAATTTCATCATAACCGCCACAGATTACTTTACCCGGTGGTCTGAAGCTGCCGCGTTAAGAACTGTCAACACCAGTCAGGTAATTGCCTTTCTAAATTCGAATATTATCACTCATTTTGGTATTCCCGACTGTTTAGTATTCGACAACGCTTCTTACTTTTCCTCTCTTGAGATGAGAGAGTTCTCTTTAGAGAAAGGAATTAAATTGAAGTATTCTACTAGCTATTACCCCCAGGACAACGGATTGGCAGAGTCAACAAATAAGAATCTGATTAAAATCATCAAGAGAACGGTGGCTGAAAACCGCAAAAATTGGCACAATGCACTGTTAAACACGCTATTGGCTGATAGGGTAACACCGAAAGCTGCTATAGGTAACTCCCCCTTTTTTCTCGTTTATGGCAGAGAAGCAATTCTACCACTACACATTCTTCTTCCTTCACTACAGTTATCGCACAAAATTCAAGAAGAAGATTGTCCCCCTTTGGAAAACCGAATTAACGCTTTGATGAAGCTAGAAGAGGTAAGAGCCCAAGCTAAACATAAGTTAGATCAGCATCAACTATTGGTTAAAAGCTGGTTCGATTCTAACTCTACTTCTTATAGGAATTTCGAAGTAGGTGACCTCATCTTGAAATGGGACAAACCACATGAGTGAAAGGGAGAGCACACAAAATTTCAAAACCTATGGCTTGGACAGTTTTTAATTGCTGAGAAGTTGGTTCCCAGCTCTTTCCAATTGCAGAATCTAGAGGGGCAGCCTGACACCTATCCGGTGAATGGCCAAGCTCTGAAAAGATATTTTGCCTAATGACGACTCTTTGTATATTATGTACATATTTTTCTTTGTTTGCTTTTCTTTTGATGTTTGGTTTTTGATTGCTCCTTTGAGTTTATCAGTTTGTGTTTTTGGAAATACACATACCTGCATATTGAGCTATTCAGACGAACAAAATAGAGAATTCTTTCACTAAAATGACTGCTAAAGAAATTGTATAAACATCAATTGTATACTTCTAAAATTTACATCTGTCATTGGCAAAAGTTTGTTGTTTGAAAGAAGTTAACTGATTTCAATCTCTAACATAAGCTTGTCACGATCATCCATTATCTTTTTACGTTGTCCCTATTCCTTAAGGGAATGACTCAGAAGATGTCTCCCTACCTTAGAAAGTTGGTTATGTAAATGAAACATCTATGGATCTTAATAAAGAACAGTTCTAAAAAATTCTGCTGAGGTCTGAAAAAAATATGTTAAAATATCATAATTTTCAGCGTCACCCCGCTCAACTATATATCTTTGAAAAACAAAATAAATCATTAAAAGAGCTGTGGGAAGTGCTTGTAAACCCGCCGAGATGTTGAACAGGTCTTCTGGTAGCGGGTAAATGCATGCATGACGCCAAGACAACTTCGTCGGGGTACTGAACAGGCCTGCTGGCAGCGAAACAATGTCGGGTATATGAAAATTTGCAAATATGAAACCTCTTGACCTTAATTTGTCCTTTATTATGATCTAGAACTTCTTGGCAGGATACGGATATCAGAGTGGTTTAAATGGCAACCCTGTCAAAGCTATGGACGCCTGCTGGCAGCAGTGGCTTTGTCAACAGTATTGGAGATTTTATCTTTAATATCGTGGCTCGCTTGTCTTAAGACTGTTATCAGTTTTCATCCTTTAAACACTATTGGAATATTTGGTTAATGATGATGTTTACAGGATTTTCTGGTTGTTATTTTTGAGTTAGAATTTTTCTCATTATCCTAATCTGAATTTTTTCTTTTGGCAGAGATAAGTGCTTCTACCAGTGTGTCACCATTGTTGGCAGCCAATTCGCATTTTATACTGTCCCTATAAGCTGCCTACACCAGTGTTTTACAAACCTTAATTTTTGTCACAATCCTTGAATAAAATGACACTATTATTTTTGCGATATTTGCACACTTACCTTTGTTCTTGTTTTCACGACTGCAAGCATGAAAACTTGGTTTTCGATTTCACATTAAAATCGTCACTAGATTGCTATGATCACTCTTTATGGTCGTTGCGCCTCTAATTTTACTCATGATTATACGATTGGCAAGACCCCTTGGTCTATACTCATTTGGCACTCTTTGATTGATTATATAATTTTGTTTTATAAGTGATTGAGTTTGCGATGCATTGGTAATTGGATTTATATGTTCTTTGATCGATTCACTTGACACATTGGTTTCATAAAAACATATTTGTGTTGTGGCAAGACCCTTGGTATAAATCGTTTCATACATCACATAGTTTATATAATCAAACCCTTGGTGTGATTTCAATTTATTACTTTGGTTTTGAAACTATAACTATGGCTCGCGCAAATTTCTGGTCCACTTACCGTATATTCATTGGTTGATTGAAATGGCATAGTTTTTAATACATATGCATTGTGATACGCATAGCTAAAAGCACGGGCGGTTGTACTGTGGGTAATGACTATTCTGCATGGGCCGAAATAGCTCCACCACCTTCGCACGTTCTGTCATAAATGATTTTCCCCTTTCCCGGGTCACCCCTTGTGTTTTTGGGTAAGTCTGTGAGTGTTCTGCCCCTGCGTATACTATGTTCAAACCCTATCCCCTGCACCCTGCTCACCGTGTGCCCCTGTCTATGGCACCGGTGGTTCGCATAGAGTCGAATGGAAACCAAGCCCTGTTACTATTTGATAATGCTCGAAAGGATTTAGAAGATAGTGGTTGGCTAGTGTTTATACAAAGGTTCAAGGGTTTCAATATTTTTTTCGCACAGCAATTCGCCCTTACCTTTGATGGGTGTAGGGATAAAGTCGGTGACATTCATCTTGAACTCAATGAAGAATTCATAAGATCAGCTACAGGACTAGCAACCACGGGCCAGCGATGGTTTAAAAACTCCAAAGTCGACGAGGTGCCATGGCCTTTGTTATTCATATCATGAAAGGTTACATCCTGTGACAAAGGTATGCCTATTTCCACCCTTAAACCTTGGTGGCACGATCTTTTGATAATGGTTAAACAATTTGTGACCTGTGAAGGTCGGTATGGATTGGTTTTTCTTTATCACCTCTGATTGTTGATGAATTTCATGGGCTATCCTTTGAACATGCCGCATTACTTCTTGCGTAGTATTTACAAGATGGCTAAGAGGTTCAAACGCGAGAAGGCTGATAGCATCTTTTTTCACCATGGCTTGATTAGACTCATCGTCGTCCACCATTTAAACCTTCATGGCGATAATTGGCAAGCCTTTCTATCTCGAAATGGCTTTGTTGATTCAGAGTCTATCCAAATCGAAAAGTCTATGGTCAGTGAGACTATGGTTGGGCCACCTGTGCCTTTTCATATCCTTCTACCCCCTTCTGAACCTTTGGTTTGCCCTGACATCGACCTACCTGATACCCTAACCAACCCGTGCACAAAAGTCAAGACTGAGGCTGTTAAGAAGCCTGTGAGTAAGAGAGTCAAGGATAATCCTACTGTCAACAGCAAGGATAAAAATGCTCGATTGATATCGAGACATGCCCAGAATAAACCTAAGCCAAACGTCGACCAAAAGCCCATAGTTTTGAGCGAAGACTCGAACTCTGATATCGATCGTTTCCTGGCTAAAGAGTACCCCTATTCCCATGGATTATGTTCCAATCAACCCTATGACTTTGTATCTAATTTACCCCCATGCCTAAAGAACAATCCTAACTACCCAAGAATCAAGTTACATAATGAAACCCCTGGTGGCTTACACAAACCCTCGCCTGAGTTATCGAAGCCCGAGCAATCATCATGCATCCAATGCAATATGTGGCTAGAGCGTTATTACACTGACGTTCCATTATTGCAATCGAAGATCAAATCTTTAGAGAACCAAGTTACAGTGTTGTCGAGAGAAAGGGACAAGCTTCAAGCTATTGACAAGAAACAGAAAACCACTGGTTCGATCGTCTTTAGGAATGTCGAATCGGAAACAGCCTTCGTCAATTCCAAACTATCTTAATCGAAGTCGTTTCTCATTGTCTAGGTATGAATTTCAATCTCAGTTTTGCTTTCTAAGTTTGCTTGAATTATTGTAACATATTTGGTTTTGCTTCCAAATTAGCTCTGTTCGTTTTGATTTGAAATGATGATGTTATAGTTTAAATGATTTTGTTGTGGATCCTGTATAGTAGATTCATTTTACTAAACTCAAATATAGCTATCATTTGGTTATGAGATTTGGTCGTGCCCAGTTTAGAAATTGATTGGTTTCGACTTGGTGTGGTTCACTTTAGAAAAATTCTGTTGGTTTGAATTAAATCAATGGGGTTCACTTTCGTTTGGATTTGGATTACATTCGACCTGTGCAAAAGATCTATTCGCTAAAATCATGGAAACAGTGTTAATTCATAACGATTTCGTTGCCCCCAAATCGTTTCGATTCATTTTTGTTTGATTTGATTTGCAAGTGATTGCTGCTTGCCATGATTAGCATGATCATTTAATATAGTTCTATCAATTTGAGAAACGATCATGTTGATTTCGTTTGGATTCGACCATAATTTTGTTGATGGTTGAAGCGACATAAACTATTGCATGGAAAATTTGTTTAGTTGGTTACTGTTTGTGTTGATTTCAATTTGTTCATGAAAACGATTTCATTGCTGTCGAGTTATCCAATACGATTCTGTTTACCCAAAATTGTGATAACAAATTGAACAGAGTATATCTATCTCTGTAATCATTCGATTGATCATAATCTGGTTTGCTCTCGAATTAGTATAACAGTTTTTTATTTGAATGATTCGTTTGTTTTCAAATAGCAATTAAATATTTGTTTAGTAGTTTGAATTTAATTCTTTGAGTTTTGAATTGGTTTTAAAACGATTGTGTGTTTGATTTAGACCATCTACAGAATCGCAAGATTCTGTAGCTAGTCTTTAAAATTAGATTTTTATCAATTTTATCAATAAGATAGCCTCTAATATTGTCTATTTTTGTCCTCTTTCAGGTACATACGAATTGCAATGATCAATTTGGGCATGCTGTGGCAGTTTAGGGGATATTTGTGTGATGTAGTTTTTATCTTAGGTTGTTAGCTTGAGTCAGAAACTTGGGATATCATCCCAAATTTTGTGTAAACTGTTTTGATAATTCCCACAGGGATGTTTTACCCTGTGGAAGGTATTTAAATACTTGTTATTTTTTGTAAGAGTCATGATCCTCACTGTGGGAGAACCAGACTATGGATTTATGATACAGACTGAGATGAAAGTTGATGTCTTGTAACAACTTTCGCTTTCAATATATCAAACTTGTGTTTCAAGTTTTATTCATATCATTTTGCAGACGATTATAGACTACTTTAGCTATCATAATCTATTGTAGGTTGATGTGACTTGATTAATGTGTAATCTATATCTGATCTCTCTCTTATTTAAAAAATACAGCAATTAATTTGTTTCAGTTAATGAATTACAGATTTCTCTTCTTCGTTAATTGAATCATTTTGTATAGATCTTTGCATGCAGATTTATCTAACTGTGAAGATTTGTAAATCATAAGATTGCTGTAATTTTATGTTTTGTTTGTCCTATAATTACATTTGAAGAGAACAACAGCTTTTTCGTTTACGAGAAGATCGTGGAGAATCTGGTGCAGGTTTCATCCCACCAAACAGCTGAATTGATCATCATACACAGGACAAACATGAACCGTCACTTCAGGTTAGTTTGTTATTTAGTATTTGATAGTTAATTTGTTAGTATAATTTAAGTAGTTTAGTTAGATATATGTATAGTTTAGATTTGTAGTTAGATTTATTATTTTAGTTGCTTAGTTTAGTTAGTTTTTATTTTATTTCTTTTTCATAAAATTATAAAATCAAAAAACAAATAGTCTAGCTGTCTTAGGACAGATTACAAATGAGTTTTGTAGGTTTTCATTCAAATATGTAATTTGTAAATAGTGTACATTTGTAATTAAATTTGATTCTGTTAGTAATTGAACATTTGATTTTATAGAATTATAGTTGTGTAGTATTAGATAGTAAATTGTATATGTTAATAGTTTAGATTTGTTCATTAGTTTGTTTTAATTGTTATTTTTAGTTAGATTAGTTAATTTAGAGTAGTTTTCTTTTGATTTCTTAGGACTTAGATCGGAAAATGGAGCCGCTAAACCCATCAGGGTGGGTTACCCCAAATGGCTTGGGTTATTTAGACAACCCCGGACTGGATCCACTCTCTCAGTTGACGGGCGGTCAATTTAGAGTCGTCAACAAATGACGCTAGAAGGAGGGCCTGAAATTAATTAATGGCACGAGGCGGTCGTAAGACTCCTCCACCACCTAATCACTCACCTATAGTGACAAGAATTCATTCGAACGATAACATACCCCCTCAAACAGCAACCCCATCAAACGACGATCCATGGATCACAGTTGAGCCAGTAACCCCAAATCCTACAGGTGGTGACATACAAGAGATTGTCCGCCAATCTCTCATAAGAACTCATAGTGCCTTAGACCATTTGAGGCAACGCCACCATCCTTTGGACCAACCTTTAGATTTCTCTGATATTAGAGAGAAACTCGGAGGCGCTAATCTCACTGTGAATCCTACGGATCCAATCCTCACTCCTGCTACAGGGGGATCTGGAATACCTCCCTCACCACCTCCATCATATCCTTCCTCTTCTGGAGGAGATTCTTCTGACGAAGGTAATTCCCCTTCTCAGCCTTCCACACCGACTACACCAATGGCCAACTAGAACAATCCTGCTAGACATTGGATCGACCAGGATGTTGTAGTTGTACCTAGAGCACATCATCCCTTACCCAAACATCCGGAGAAGTGGCTTCCCAAGTTTGACCCTGTATCAAAACAGATTGTTGAAGATCACATTAAAAAGTTTATGTTAGCCATAAGACTCCGCAATGTCGAGCATGAAGATGTAGTCTGTAGGTTGTTCCCCTATACTTTCGAGGGCAATGCCTCTACATGGTATTTTTCCCAGCAACCCCATACCATCGTGTCTTGGGAGAAGTTTGAGTCATGCTTTTTGGAAAAGTTCGGAGATGGTAAGCCTCCAGAATTCCTAGTCATGGATCTTTATAACTTAAGAATGAACCCTAAAGAGAAAGTTAAAGACTTCAATCAAAGATTCTTAACGCTTAAGAACCAAATCCCTACAGATTCCATGCCTGCCGAGAATCTCATAATAGCATACTATACTAAAGATTTGCATCAAAGTATAGCTATTTGGGTTAAATGATCCAAGAAAGACACGTTGTTAGAAGCCTTTGAGGAGGCCATCCAGATTGAAAAAGACATACTTAGTCTTAAAGACTCTACTAGCAACGAAATAGAGACTAGTTCTTCTTCCAAAAAGAATATTGAAATCCTCCCTAGACCTACTCAAAGTAAAACACAACCTGAAAGCTCTGATTTAGAAAACTTAACTAAAGTCGTTCAAAAACTGTCGAATCAAGTTATAGATTTAAAAAAGACGACCGAAGAAGATTCCTTGAGCAAAGGGCCTTACAATTCCCCGTTCAGGAAACCTTTTCCCACCAACCGACCTAATCCAACCACCGAGGGACTTAATCTAGAAAGTCTGCAATATGCCCTTCAAACAATTCTAGAAGGCCAGGATAACTTGATGCCTCCTGAGATTCCTGAGGAGGTAGTTGAACAAGAGACAGTTCAAGAAGAGGAATCTTCTCCAAACATTTTTGGACACTTCTTGGATAGCATCTTTCAAGCTAACTTCGAGACAGTACATCCCTATAACACCAGGAGTAAGACGAAAAACAAATCTCCTGCCGAAAATACTACGACTTCGCCTCCAAAGCAATCTAAACCAGCTGAGACTAAACAGAGTCATGTGAACCCCAACTTAGATTATGATTTAGTTGAAGATCTTAAAAAATTAAGGGCTAACATTTCTTTTTATGAGTTATTGAAATTTCCATTTCTGCTACAAAAAATGTTACAGAATATCTCAGAGAATGGAAAAAATGGTAATTCAAGCAGTAGCAAGGTTGTGCAGAACAAAGTGCCTCAGAAGACTTCCACAAAGAATAGTCTTGATCCTCAAGATAAAGGAAGCCTTCCTGGAATTAATGTAAATAATGTAAATAATGTAAATAATGTAGATAAAGTAGCTTTAGAAACTGCGAGTAAAAAGCCACAAACTACCACTCTTACTACTCGCAGAAATGTACCTCTGTTTTTGTTAACTTTCGAAATATTTAATAGAAACATGCACAATTGTTTGGTAGACTCAGGAGTGTCATCAAATGTGATGCCATGGTATCTATGCCAGAAGATTAACGCTGAAGTTGAACCCTCCACCTTAAAAATCATACAACTTGATCGGACTAATGTTAAAGTTATAGGTGAACTAAAGAATGTGCTTATAAGATTATCATCTAACCCCAAGGTTCATCAAGTTATTGATATTATTTTTGTGGATATTCCAGAAGTGTATGGTCTGTTTTTAAGTAGGGACTGGTCGGAGAAGCTACACGGCTATTTCACGACAGACTGGTCTCACCTATGGCTTCCAGAGAACAGCAAGCCCAACAAGATCAAGGTAAATCATGAACGCTACCTTAAGTTAACGATCACAGATTTGAACGTTCCCAACGAACCATTTACACCTTCTGCTGATTCACCCGAAGTACAAGGGATGGATACCTTTTTCGACAATTTCATGGCTGAGGCTTCAGCTATCACCAATCTAGAACAACAGTTCGATATTGTAGCATATGTGCAGCCAACATCTTCTACACAACGGTCTCATGTACCCGATAAAAATCAAATTTGGTCTCTTTATTTCGACGGGTCAAAGTCCAAAGAAGGAGCTGGTGTAGGCTGCGTTATCATCAATCCGGCAGGTAACAAAACATTGATTTCATGTAGGCTTGAGTTTGAATGTACTAATAACACTGCAGAATATGAGGCTTTAATGAAAGGTCTCAGAAAAGCTTTAGATATGAACATTCAAAACTTGACTGTCTTTGGCGACTCCTAAATAGTGGTTAGACAGGTAAGAGATTCTATCCACTGTCTGTCTCCGCNCATTTCGAAGCTGATCTATTAGCTAACGTAGCTTCTAAACTCTTTCCTGCAGAAGGCTTATCCCTGGATGCATTCTCCGTCGAACTGTTGTTCCGGCCATCCGTTCCCAACAACATCATGAACTGGAGAGTCTTCGACGACGATTAGCAGATTATTAGCTTCCTGCATATGGAAGAAACTTTTCAAGGCGCAGTGATAGACGAACGCACGCACGACGACAATTTGCGTGATTTCACGGTAATACCATATCCAAGAACTCCTGAATCTTCATCGGACATGGTAAATTTGATCCCTATATCTGTAGATAGATTAGAGAAATTTTATGATCTTCAAGATAAATTCAAAAAGTCGATCAACTGTAAAACCAATAGTTCCTCGTTATCATATGAAAAAGTAAACTTACGAACTAATGATAATCCGCAGTGCATTAATCTAGGGGTAGGATGTTCTGAACAAGAAAAAGTTGCATTTATTAGATTGTTCGAATAATTTAAAGATGTCTTTGCATGGACATATGATGACCTTAAAACTTTCGACCCTAACATCATACAACATGTCATTCCTATGAAACCCCAAACCTTACCCTTTCAACAAAAATTGAGAAAAATGCACCCTAACCTCGAACCAACCGTTAAAAAAGAATTGAATAAGCTCCTAAATGCTAAGATAATTTTTCCAGTTAGGCACACTCAATGGGTTTCTAACCTTGTCCCTGTCCGAAAGAAAAGTGGGGAAATCCGACTCTGCGTCGATTTTCGAAACCTTAATAGAGCGTCTGATAAAGACAACTATCCTGTCCCACCCATGGAACAGATCCTTCAACAGGTATCTGGTTCTGAGAGGCTATCCTTACTAGATGGTTTCTCGGGGTACAACCAAGTCTTGATGTCTCCACCAGACCAACTTAAAACTACCTTCCGCACCCCGTGGGGCACCTATGCTTATCGAAAAATGCCCTTTGGATTGATTAATGCTGGTGCCACTTTCCAGAGAGCAATGAACATTGTTTTCCGAGGCCTAATCAATCAGTATGTCGTAGTTTACTTAGATGATGTTACTTTATTTTCAAAAAACAAAACCGATCATCTAGCTCATTTACGAGTCGTTCTACACTAATGTCGTAAATACGACATTTCCTTGAATCCTAAAAAATCCATTTTTGCAGTAGAACAGGGTAAACTCTTGGGATTTATTGTGTCAAGCGAAGGGATGATTATCAACCCCAAAAGGACTCAAGTCATCGCAAAAATTTCCCCTCCTACATCCAAAAAATCTATGCAGTCTTTCTTAGGCCAGATTAACTTCGTGAGGAGATTCGTCCCCAGTTTCTCCGAAATGGTCAGGCCTTTATAGAATTTAATTAAGAAAGGCACCCAATATCACTGGGGACCCTTAGAAAATCAAGCTTTTAACGCAAAAAAGAAGGCCATAATAGATGCTCCTTCTCTCATGAGCCCCGAATTTTCTCAGGACTTTACACTCTACACTTTTGCTTCTGATCGTTCCTATGCCGCCATCCTAACTCAAAAGAATGCTGAGAACAATGAAGTACCCATTGCCTTTATGATCTCTGCTTTCAAAGGTGCTGAACTTAATTACCCAGTGGTAGATCGGCAAGCCTACACTATTTTCAAAGCATTCAAGCACTTCCGGTCCTATATTTTGAAATCGAGGACGAAAGCTATTGTCCCTTACCCAGCCGTCAGGAACCTGTTAGTGCAGAAAGAACTAGGTGAAAATAGGGCTAACTGGGTTACCTCCTTGCAGGAATACGACATAGAAATTACTCCAGCAAAGATAGTGAGAGGCCAAGGGTTATGCAAGTTAGTTGTTGATTCGGCTGAAGAACAAGAAGAAGAAAGCGATACGTCAAACCTAGGACAACACGATCAAAATGCAATCTGCTGCACTCAAAACTCCGTCAGTCCTTGGTATGACGTTATAAAATTCTGTCTTGAACATGGGTCAGTCCCCTGTCACCTGGACCCCACTAAAATAAGAGCGTTGAGATTAAAGTCTACCTCCTTTCATTTGGTTAATGGTATTCTGTTTCGTCAAAATTTTGATGGCGTACTGATGCGTTGTCTTGAGAAGGACGAAGCAGAAAACGTCCTAATAGAGTTTCATGCAAGAGAAGTTGGTGGTCATTTTGGTGGTGAAACCACTGCCCATAAAGTTTTGAGAGCCGCATATTACTGGCCCACGTTTTTTAGAGACGCCCATGCCTTGTGTCGTAAGTGTATTATTTGTCAAAAAGCATCAGGGCGGTTACAAAAACCAGCCTTTCCTTTGCAGCCCGTTTCAGTAGACTCTCCTTTTCAGCAGTGGGGCCTTGATATCATAGGTCCAATCAACCCTCCATCCTCACAACAGCATAAGTTCATCATAACAGCCACAAATTACTTTACCCGGTGGTCTGAAGCTGTCGCGTTAAGAACTGTCAACACCAGTCAGGTAATTGCCTTTCTAAATTCGAATATTATCACTCGTTTTGGTATTCTTGACTGTTTAGTATTCAACAACGCTTCTTACTTTTCCTCTCTTGAGATGAGAGAGTTCGCTTTAGAGAAAGGAATTAAATTGAAGTATTCTACTAGCTATTACCCCCAGGGCATCGGATTGGCAGAGTCGACAAAAATGAATCTGATTAAAATCATCAAGAGAACGGTGGCTGAAAACCACAAAAATTGGCACAATGCATTGTTAAACGTGCTATGGGATGATAGGGTAACATTGAAATCTGCTATAGGTAACTCCCCCTTTTTTCTCTTTTAAGGCAGAGAAACAATTCTACCACCACACATTCTTCTTCCTTCACTATAGTTATCGCACAAAATTCAAGAAGAAGATTGTCCCCCTTTGGAAAACCGAATTAATGCTTTGATGAAGCTAGAAGAGGTAAGAGCCCAAGCTAAACGTAAGTTAGATCAGCATCAACTATTGGTTAAAAGCTGGTTCGATTCTAACTCTACTTCTGATAGGAATTTCGAAGCAGGTGACCTCGTCTTGAAATGGGACAAAGAACATGAATGAAAGGGAGAGCACACGAAATTTCAAAACTTATGGCTTGGACAGTTTTTAATTGTTGACAAGTTGGGTCCCATCTCTTTCCAGTTGCAGAATCTAGAGGGGCATCCTGACACCTATCCAGTGAATGGCCAAGCTCTGAAAAGATATTTTGCCTGATGATGACTCTTTGTATATTATGTACATATTTTTATTTGTTTTCTTTTCTTTTGTTGTTTGGTTTTTTATTGATCCTTTGAGTTTATCAGTTTGTGTTTTTGTAAATACACATACCTGCATACTGAGCTATTCAGACGAACAAAACAGAGAATTCTTTCACTAAAATGACTGCTAAAGAAATTGTATAAACATCAATTGTATACTTCTGAAATTTACATATGTGATTGGCAAAAGTTTGTTGTTTGAAAGAAGTTAACTGATTTCAATCTCTAACATAACTTGTCGCAATCATCCATTATCTTTTTACGTTGTCCCTATTCCTTAAGGGAATGACTCAGAATATGTCTCCCTTCCTTAGAAATTTGGTTCTGTAAATGAAACATCTCTGGATCTTAATAAAGAACACTTCTAAAAAATTATGCTGAGGTCTGAAAAAAATATGTTAAAATATCATAATTTTCAGCGTCACCCCGCTCAACTATATATCTTTGAAAAACAAAATAAATCATTAAAAGAGCTGTGGGAAGTGCTTATAAACCCGCTAAGATGTTGAACAGGTCTGCTGGTAGCGGGTAAATGCATGCATGACGCCAAGACAACTTCGTCGGGGTACTGAACAGGCCTTCTGGCAGCGAAACAATGTCGGGTATATGAAAATTTGCAAATATGAAACCTCTTGACCTTAATTTGTCCTTTATTCTGATCTAGAACTTCTTGGCAGGATACGGATATCAGAGTGGGTTAAATGGCAACCCTGTCGAAGCTATGGACGCCTACTGGTAGTAGTGGCTTTGTCAACAGTATTGGAGATTTTATCTTTAATATCGTGGCTCGTTTGTCTTAAGACTGTTATCAGTTTTCATCCTTTAAACACTATTGGAATATTTGGTTAATGATGATGTTTACAGGATTTTCTGGTTGTTATTTTTGAGTTAGAATTTTTCTCATTATCCTAATCTGAATTTGTTCTTTTGGCAGAGATAACTGCTTCTACCAGTGTGTCGCCATTGTTGGCATCCAATTCGCATTTTATACTGTCCTTATAAGCTGCCTACACCAGTGTTTTACAAACCTTAATTTTTGTCGCAATCCTTGAATAAAATGACACTATTATTTTTGCGCTATTCACACACTTACCTTTGTTCTTGTTTTCACGACTGCAAGCATGAAAAATTGGTTTTCGATTTCACATTAAAATCGTCACTAGATTGTTATGATCACTCTTTATGGTCGTTGCGCCTCTAATTTTACTCATGATTATACAATTGGCAAGACCCCTTGGTCTGTACTCATTTGGCACTCTTTGATTGATTATATAATTTTGTTTTATAAGTAATTGAGTTTGCGATGCATTGGTAATTGGATTTATATGTTCTTTGATCGATTCACTTGACACATTGGTTTCATAAAAACATATTTGTGTTGTGGCAAGACCCTTGGTATAAATCGTTTCATACATCACATAGTTTATATAATCAAACCTTTGGTGTGATTTTAATTTATTACTTTGGTTTTGAAACTATAACTATGGCTCGCGCAAATTTTTGGTCCACTTACCATATATTCATTGGTTGATTGAAATGGCATAGTTTTTAATACATATGCATTGTGATACGCATAGCTAAAAGCGTCGGCAGTTGTACTGTGAGTAATGACTATTCTGCATGGGCCGAAATAGCTCCACCACCTTCGCACGTTCTGTCATAAATGATTTTCCCCTATCCCGGGTCACCCCTTGTGTTTTTGGGTAAGTCTGTGAGTGTTCTGCCCCTGCATATACTATGTTCAAACCCTAGCCCCTGCACCCTGCTCACCGTGTGCCCCTATCTATGGCACCGGTGGTCCGCATAGAGCCTAATGGAAACCAAGCCCTGTTACTATTTGATAATGCTCGAAAGGATTTAGAAGATAGTGGTTGGTTGGTGTTTATACAGAGGTTCGAGGGTTTCAATCTTTTTTTCACACAGCAATTCGCCCTTACCTTTGATGGGTGTAGGGATAAAGTCGGTGACATTCAGCTTGAACTCAATGAAGAATTCATAAGCTCAGCTACAGGACTAGCAGCCACGGGCCAGCGATGGTTTAAAAACTACAAAGTCGACGAGGTGCCATGGCCTTTGCTATTCATATCATGAAAGGTTACATCATGTGACAAAGGTATGCCTATTTCCACCCTTAAACCTCGATGGCATGATCTTTTGATAATGGTTAAACAATTTGTGACCTGTGAAGGTCGGTATGGATTGGTTTTTCTTTATCACCTTTGATTTTTGATGAATTTCATGGGCTATCCTTTGAACATGCCGCATTACTTCTTGCGTAGTCTTTACAAGATGTCTAAGAGGTTCAAATGCGAGAAGGTTGATAGCATATTTTTTCACCATGGCTTGATTAGGCTCATCGTCGTCCACCATTTAAACCTTCATGGCGATAATTGGCAAGCCTTTCTATCTCGAAATGGCTTTGTTGATTCAGAGTCTGTCCAAATCGACAAGTATGTGGTCAGTGAGACTATGGTTGGGCCACTCGTGCCTTTTCATATCCTTCTACCCCCTTCCGAACCTTCAGTTTTCCCTGACATCGACCTACCCGATACCCTAACCAACCCGTGCACAAAAGACAAGAATGAGGCTGTTAAGAAGCCTGTGAGTAAGAGAGTCAAGGGTAATCCTACTATCAACAGCAAGGGTAAAAAGAATGCTCGATTGATATCGAGACTTGCCCAGAATAAACCTATGCCAAACGTCGACCAAAAGCCCATAGTTATGAGTGAAGACTCGGACTCCGATATCGAGCATTTCCTGGCTGAAGAGTACCCCTATTCCCATGGCTTATGTTCCAAGCAACCCTATGACTTTGTATATAATTTACCCCCATGCCTAAAGAACAATCCTAACTACCCAGGAATCAAGTTACATAATGAAACCCCTGGTGGCTTACACAAACCCTCGCCTGAGTTATCGAAGCCCGAGAAATCGTCATGCATCCAATGCAATATGTGGCTAGAGCGTTATTACACTGACATTCCATTATTGCAATCGAAGATCAAATCTTTAGAGAACCAAGTTACAGTGTTGTCGAGAGAAAGGGACAAGCTTCAAGCTATTGACAAGAAACAGAAAACCACTGGTTCGATCGTCTTTAGGAATGTCAAATCGGCAACAGCCTTCGTCAATTCCAAACTATCTTAATCGAAGCCATTTCTCATTGTCCAGGTATAAATTTCAATCTGAGTTTTGCTTTCTAAGTTTGCTTGAATTATTGTAACATATTTGGTTTTGCTTCGAAATTAGCTCTGTTTGTTTTGATTCGAAATGATGTTGTTATAGTTTAAATGATTTTGTTGTGGATCCTGTACAGTAGATTCATTTTACTAAACTCAAATATAGCTATGATTTGGTTATGAGATTTGGTCGTGCCCAGTTTAGCAATTGATTGGATTCGACTTGGTGTGGTTCGCTTTAGAAAAATTCTGTTGGTTTGAATTAAATCAATGGGGTTCGCTTTCGCTTGGATTTTGATTGCATCTGACCTATACAGGAGATTTTTATGCTAAAATTAGAACACGGTTATGTTTTGAGTTGATACGAGTTTGTTGTGGTTGGATGCCATCGGCTCTGATTTAGTCCTTATGATTTGATTTTGAAACGATTTTGTACGATTGAATGGGTATGATCTTTTATGAGTGTAATGCATCATCATTAGGGATTGGTTTGATAAATACGATGTAGTCTATTAAATTGGGAAAACAACTCTGTTTTGAATTGAATTAACATTTTCGTTTGGATTTGGATTACATTCGACCTGTGCAAAATATCTATTCGCTAGAATCATGGAAACAATGTTAATTCATAACGATTTCGTCGCCCCCAAACCGTTTCGATTTGTTCCTGTTTGATTTGATTTGCAAGTGATTGTTGTGTGCCACGATTAGCATGATCGTTTAATATAGTTCTATCAATTTTAAAAATGATCATATTGATTTCATTTGGATTTGACCATAATTTTGTTGATGGTTGAAGCGACATAAACTATTGCATGGAAAATTTGTTTAGATGGTTACTGTTTGTGTTGATTTCAATTGGTTCATGAAAATGATTTCATTGTTGTCGAGTTATCCAATACGATTCTATTTACCTGAAATTGTGATACCAAATTGAACAGAGTATATCTATCTATGTAATCATTTGATTGATCATAATCTGGTTTGCTCTCGAATTAGTATAACAGTTTTTTATTTGAATGATTCGTTTGTTTTCAAATAGCAATTAAATATTTGTTTAGTAGTTTGAATTTAATTATTTGAGTTTTGAATTGGTTTTAAAACAATTATGTGTTTGATTTAGACCAGCTACAGAATCGCAAGATTCTGTAGCTAGTCTTTAAAATTAGATTTTTATCAATTTTATCAATAAGATAGCCTCTAATCTTGTCTATTTTTGTCCTCTTTCAGGTACATACAAATTGCAATGATCAATTTGGGCATGTTGTGGCAGTTTAGGGGATATTTGTGTGATGTAGTTTTTATCTTAGGTTGTTAGCTTGAGTCAGAAACTTGGGATATCATCCCAGATTTTGTGTAAATTGTTTTGATAATTCCCACAGGGATGTTTTACCCTGTGGGAGGTCTTTAAATACTTGTTAATTTTTGTAAGAATCATGATCCTCACTGTGGGAGAACCAGACTATGGATTTATGATACAGACTGAGATGAAAGTTAATGTCTTGTAACAGCTTTCGCTTTCAATATATCAAACTTGTGTTTCAAGTTTTATTCATATCATTTTGCATTCGATTATAGACTACTTTAGCTATCGTAATCTATTGTAGGTTGATGTGACTTGATTAATGGGTAATCTATATCTGATCTCTCTCTTATTTAAAAAATACAACAATTAATTTGTTTCAGTTAATGAATTACAGATTTCTCTTCTTCATTAATTGAATCATTTTGTATAGATCTTTGCATGCAGATTTATCTAACTGTGAAGATTTGTAAATCATAAGATTGTTGTAATTTTTATGTTTTTTTGGTCCTGTAATTACATTTCAAGAGCACAACAACTTCCCGTTTACGAGAAGATCGTGGAGAATCTGGTGCGGGTTTCATCCCACCAAACAGCTGAATTGATCATCATACAAAGGAAAAACATGAAGCGTTACTTTAGGTTAGTTTGTTATTTAGTATTTGATAGTTAATTTGTTAGTGTAATTTAAGTAGTTTAGTTAGATATATGTATAGTTTAGATTTGTAGTTAGAGTTATTATTTTAGTTGCTTAGTTTAGTTAGTTTTTATTTTATTTCTTTTTCATAAAATTATAAAATCAAAAAACAAATAGTCTAGCTGTCTTAGGACAGATTACAAATGAGTTTTGCAGGTTTTCATTCAAATCTGTAATTTGTAAATAGTGTACATTTGTAATTAAATTTGATTCTGTTAGTAATTGAACATTTGATTTTATAGAATTATAGTTGTGTAGTATTAGATAGTAAATTGTATATGTTAATAGTTTAGATTTGTTTATTAGTTTGTTTTAATTGTTATTTTTAGTTAGATTAGTTAATTTAGAGTAGTTTTGTTTTGTTTTCTTAGGACTTAGATCGGCTAACGGAGCCGCTAAACCCGTCAGGGTGGGTTACCCCAAACGGCTTGGGTTATTTAGACAACCCCGAACCGAATCCACTCTCTCAGTTGACGGACGGTCAATTTCGCCCGTCAACAGGATCATATCTAATATTCTCACATATCATTAGCACTAATCATAAGCATATTTGTCTAATCATCTTAAATCACTTAGCAAAAGAATACATAAACACATTAAGACAAGCACAAAGCAAGGAAACATAGCGTTTACGTGGTTCACTCCCACCATGGGGCTACATCCACCAACTCTTATTCTTTATTGTCTTCGGTCAATCGGTTACAAGCACAAAGCCATCAAAGCCCTTACTCTGTACAGGACAGAAGATCTGTGTAGCTCGCTAGATCCTTCTTCCTTGCGTTACAACATTAATCCCTCCACAATCTTCTACAAGGACCTGTACTTAGCTCTGGAAGTCTCTTACAGTCATGCACAAAGCAATTATAGACCCTACTCTCACTTAGCATGCATTCACATCACATAGCTGCACTATTTGACTTCTTCTTACATTGCCTATCCTTCTATTTATACATATAAAATAGGCCTAAACATGGGTAAACACATGGGTCGACATCCCATTCCTGTTACATATTCCCAAAAACCCAAAAAGGATCCAAAAGTGGGCCGAGATCCCTTGATCTCCACTTCATCTTACGCTCCTCCTTCGACAAGCTGTCGAAGTCCCAAAATAGGTCACTATGACCAAGAATCTCCCAAAACTTGGTTAAGGGCCAACAATGCCATTTATTCCATCTATGTGTTCGTTTAGGTGAGTGTGAGAAGATGATTTTTGGGGTACACTAGAGTTGGATGGTAGGGAATTTTAATGTGGATAAGATAGTGTTAGTGCTTAAAGGTACTTCTACTAGCCAAAGCTCCAACATGAAATCAATAAATATATCAGAGTATGCACTATCTACACCATTTCTAAACATGAAATCAAGAAGAAATTACTATAAACTCCTTGTTGAGGCCAAAAAAAACCCCCTTTACTTTATCTTTTACAAGCGAAAGGAAAGGGCCCCCCTACTAAATTTTTTAATCATATTGCCTAATATTCTACTGTTGGAGCTTGATGTTATTTATTTTCATACCTGGAGGGAGTTGGAGGTTTAATCTTGATGGATTATTGTATTTTATGGGTGCTTATTATTCATTTAAATCTTATGATTTCAAATGTCTTCATGTTTCTTATTGAATTGTTATGTTTTGTTGACATTTGTATGATGGAATTGACATTCTATATTTGGACCTTTTGTTGATTTCAAAGTGTTTGATGATCATATGTGGCTGCAAGTTTTGTGGTTGATTATTTGTTTATTGACTAATTCAAATTATGCATCCTTTTGCTAGCATGTTATGCTTAATGTCTTCAACTTTTATATTATCACATGTGGATCTTAATCTTTTGTTTCGAATTGGCACATGTAGTTTCAGGACACTCAACTACAACCACCATGGTATCGTTGAATAAACCCCCAAAACTCCCTTCTAAGTTTACTTTAAGGCAGGGAATATGAGGTTTATGGTGCATTGGTAAGTCTCCTTTTGATTGCATGGTTGATCTCATTCTTCTATTTTGTCGGAGCAGGTTTTGAGGGGAACTTTGTTCAAGTGACTGCTCTAGGATTGAGAGAGCTATAGGGTAATATCATGATCCTTTTCCACAACCTTGACCTTGATTATTTCCAAGCTTCTCCTTATCGAGAAGCAAATTACCTTGGATTTTAGTTGTCTCAACATCTGAAGCCCCCAAGTCTGTGAGATCTGCCTTTCCCACAAGCGTGTCCCTGAACCTTTTCAGATTGATCTATGTTAGGTCCCTTTCAGTATTACCACTTGCCAAAACCCAGGCTGAAATCCCATTCATCTTCTTGGTTGTAAGTCCTTGTCTTTCCATCGCATGATGCTTGTTCATTATCTATCACATTCGTATCATACATATTGATTTGGTGTAAGGAATTTCTTTTTGACCTGGTTTTTTCCCTACTCCCCACGATCTTCATTATCTTCCCTCTAAGATGTGTGTCTTGATTGGACTGACCTGTGTCATGCTCTTAGTCATATTTGATCCCCTTTTTCACTCGTTACTACTTGTGACGTTAAATCGTCACATGAAGTGTCGTGTTTTTCACCTCCATCGCTTTCCTTTCATTGCATCTTAATTACATTATTCTTCATCTCTATATGTCCAAGCTCCTTTCCATGACGATGTCTGGTTTTTGAAATCCTACCTTATACACCTTATTCCTAATTTCAATCCCTAGGTGCAGAATCCTGACTGGCAAAACCCTGACCGGTGGAACCATGAGGAGCATGGAACCTTCACTTGTGTAATTTGGCCTAATTTTCTAACTTGTAAATTTATTTTATTTTATTTTATTTTTCATTATTTTTATACATATTTTTATTTTATTTCATTTTTGTTTTATTTTATTTTTAATTTTATTTATTTTTGTAATTATTTATTTTATTTTCCCATGGTTTTTCCCCATAATTTATCCCCTATAATTACTTTAGGTATTTACTTTTACTAAGTATAAAACCGATTCACATTAGATATTTATTTCACATGGGGTAAATACATGTTTACATGGATAAACCATTTTTTCTAAATAAACAA
>SNQJ01S0029248.1:106271-143154 GCA_010110895.2 Picea sitchensis
TGGGGAATCTTGCCTCAAACATATCTCATTGTGTTTTCATTCATGCATTTACAGAGACTTACTCACATTCATAAATCAAGTCTTCATCATCCCAAAGGCTTATGTCATATTAAAAATTGGAAATTCCATGTTTTACGAGCATCGGGATGATTTCACCACCCATAGGAGTCATATATATATGAAAGGTTGTAATCCATGGTAATTAATGAAAATTATTACTCAAATATCCATGTCCTAGGAGTCAACCCTTGTACCATCCATGCCATCAGAGTGGTGAGATAAAGATTATTTTAATATATTTTTCCTTTCTTTGGAGAACGTAAGCCATAGGGAAATTTAGAGTCGTCGCGAGCTATCAGAATGATATCCATTAGAGGGTATGGAGTTGCATAAACACTCCACTCCAATGATCTATCACTCTAATGTCCCATTGGAATACGTCCATTCCAATGGACCATCGGAATGACAGCTCATCAGAGTGGGGAGTTTACATATATCCATCCACTCCGACCACCATGAATTCAAGAGCTTATCTACTAAGACCACCAATGACCCCTACAAGATTATAATGCATGCATTTCAATGTGTTAATTTTGTACCTTAGGCTATATTTTGGGGGGAATTATTATTATTATTAATTTTATTTTCATTTTTATTTTCATTTTTTTAATTTTCATTCATTACTAGTTTCATGTAGGTAGGGGGAGTAATAAAATCTGAGTGGGAATAATTGCTAAAAACATGTGTTTCCTCCTTAGAGGTCACGGGTTCAAATCCAAAGGGGGGTAGGGTAATTATTGTTATTTTATTAGTTTTAATTTTAGTAATTTTTATTTTTCATTAATGGGGGTAATTAGTTTAGTTAATTTTATTTTTCTTTGATTTTCACATAGGATTAGAGGTAAAAAAAAAATATTTTTTGTTGATAATTGAAAATAATGTAGATTAATGTAAATAATTTTGTTATTTTTCTTTTTTAATTATTTCCCTAATTTTTAGGAAGGAAATTAGCTAAAATTATATTTTAAGCCACAAGTCCTATGCCCACCTAGGTTCTTATTCAAACTATCTATAGGGTATAAAACCATTTAAATCACGAAGTGTTGAACTCACTTATGCATGTGAGATTTATAAATCTAGGTTGAGGATCAATGGTCTAGAGTCACCCACAAGCTTGATCAACAACTTTTGAGCGACATTTTTTAAACAAGTGTGACTTGGGCTACAAGTGTCGAAATTGGGTCCATGATACCTCATTGGAAAGGTATCGAATAGAGAAATGTAGTGGAAGAGGTATCCAGGCAAGATAGGTGACATAAGATGTCAAAAAATGAAGAAAATTTGTAGACCACAGATTTGGGGGGGGAATGGATGAGCATACTTCAAACAATCATATCTGGGGCTACAAGAAACAAAAGCAGGCCCATGATATCTTTCTATAAATATGTAAAGCATAAGAATGGGATGGGATCGCAAGTGTTGGAAAATACCGAGTGAAAATTGTCTAAAAAAAAAACAAAGAATAAACTTGAATTTGAGACAAGAACGGGATATACTATGCTCCAACAATCATATCTCAAGCTACATACAACGAAATCGGACCAACAATAGATAAATGGATAGATGAGATAGAGGAGAAGAAGATCATAATATATTAATCAGTAGTCTAAACCCATAAACACCCATAATGACTCAAGGAATTTAGAAGATGAAGCCAACAGGAAGAGATACTAATGTTTTCACATGAATGTCATTTACGAGCTACATGAGGGAGAAAATAACCTCCCATGAGACTCTCCAACATTTGTTTGTAACCCCCCGCTTATTCATTTTTGAAAATATGAAAGAAATTTGAAATGTAAAAAATAAATTGGGGGAAAACAAAATGAACATCCATGAGAGCGAAAGAGTCTCTCTTGTTTTACAAAAGAGAGCTTGTTGAATATAACGAGGGGATTTCTCCTTTTGTAAACGAAATATGGTACTATTACTGCTAAGGGAATAAAGAGCAAGAGGCATTTCAGAAATCTGGGGCTTTGATGAATGTATATGAGACTATTCTTTGTGCATTTTTCTTATGCCTGAGTAACATAGAATTTTGTTGTATGAACTATTTCTTCACTTTGTTCTATATGCTCATGCTATCACATGTATCCTTATGAGTACATAAATAATGTTATGAATGCATTACACAAGTAATTGTTTATGTATTTGTAGCATTGTTGTCTTCACTTATCATTAGCATACATGAATCATTTATGTTTCTGGTGATATTATCTCTCATTGTACTCATTCTCTTATATTTAATATTGGGATAGGTTATCAATAGTTAGATTAGATTAGTTTTCTTTCAGTTAGATTAGTCTTAGGATTAATTAGAACTCTTTTGGGGGGAATTCGTTGTTTTTCCCCTTTTTCTTCTATTAATTATGAGTGGCAATGAGTCCCACATACTTGTTGGAAATGCTACACCAAAAGAGATTATGTCTAATTGGGACCTGCCATCGGGCATTCTCCCTTGCCTACTTGACAGGCCATTCGGACCCGTCAACTAAAATGGCACTAGAAGGAGGGCCAAATGGCAAGTTCATCATGTGGAGTCATTCTTATTAAAAAAAAATTATTTACTAATGGCTCCATCCCATATACATTTCTGGAGATGTTTTTCTGGTACTGTACCTCCCAAACCTCCTAGAAGTATTTTACATTTATTGTCGCGATTTAAATTTGATGATGAGGGTGAAACCTCTGCATCTAGACATGATTTACAATTCTGAAAATTTTACAATTCTCACAATATTACTAATGGAAGTGCCATTTTTAGGTTTTTCACTCTCACTTTTGCAATCCAGATCAATATCTGGTGTGAGACTTTGTCAAATATGTCTATTCTCACATGGGAACAATTTATGCGTGAATTTTTGCATGTTTTTTAGAATTATGATTATGATAAATTATGTGAATAAATTTTAGAAATTAGGAAGAACAAAGATGAATATTTTGAAGTTTTTGTTATTATGTTTACTCATATTTTTTATAGGTTTCCTTTGGATGATAGGCCCTCTAACAATGATTTGATTTATTTTTTAGTTTCTCTTACTGGTTAAATAGACTAGCTAGTGGATCAAGGATCTAAATCATGTCTTAACATACCTTTACTCGCTATTTTGGATTCACATGGGAATGATGTAAATGCTAATGGTTTATTTGGGCTCCATATGTTTAGACATTTCTTCACTATGGGCGATATAGATCAGATAGAAAATTATTTTTCAAAAGAAGTATATGTATCCTCCCACCACTCCATTTCCCCTTTCCTTCCTTGTGATGAAAAAGAGACCTCTTGTGTTGAAAATTCAAGTTCATTTTTTTTTGTAGTTGACCAACAGGAGGGTTTTCATGTTAATAATGGGACACTTCGGGTCACACCGATGGTTATGTCAGGTTCCCATTATCCTACCTCATCTTTTCCATCACAAGAAATGGAAGAGGAAGCTATTGGGAAAGACTTGAATGTTGATCATTTTGTTATTGAAGAAAACGTGGACACTCATTATGTGAATCCTTCTTCATTCATGCATAATTTGGAATTATCTCCCATTAATTTGGATAGTTATATTGCTATAAGTTCTCCTAGACTAACCAATATGGATCAATAATTTTTTTATACTGTTGATGGATTATTTAGTGAAACCTATTGTTCTAAGAATTCTTGTGATTTGCTCCTCTCTTCTAACCATGACTATGTGTTGAAAGATATTTTAGATTATTATATTGTGCAGGAGAAAAACATGGATCTTGATCATTTCACTCAAGGAGAAGAAATAATCATATGGGACATACCTCTTTTATCACAACAATCCACTTTTAACTTGAAATTCAAAAAACATCTTCAGGCAGAACGTGTTAACTGTGAAACCATGCCTAGTATGATGCCTAACAATCCATAATCAATCATCGATGCGCTTAAGGAAGAGAAAATACCATTCAAGGAGTTACTTTCTGAAAATATTTCATGTTCAAGAGAAGCTTTTAATCCCATTAATTCTTCCACTTATTATTATTTGTATCTTGATCTCTTTAATGGTTTGATTTTGCAAGAAGCCACCCATTGTCTTATTCAAGTAAACTCAATAGGGTTGACCCCTTTTGAGGTACTTGATGGTGGTGAAGTACATATGGAAGATAGATAAAATAAGGCCTCTTCCCATGAACTTATTACAACCATGCCTTATCAACAATTTTCATGGGATGAAGAGAATGTTGTAGCAGATGTATTTTAGACTATGTTTTATTTTTCTTCCTTTTCATTTTTGATCAATATTGAATCTTCTTGTTCGAATAGCCCTTTATTGAATATTGTTTATACTAGTGGATCTCACCATTGTCTTGAAATTATCTCTCATACCATGGTGGATGCTAGTCTATGTATATCATTTGTTTCCACTAATTTTTGTCAAGTTCATGGTTACTTGAAGTGTGAATCCAGGGAGGCTTGCCAAGATAATGAGACACTTCGGTATACACTGATGGTTGTGTCAGGACCTAATTATTTTGGTTTGTCTTCATGGATAAACACATTTATTAGCACAAGTATTCTCTCACCAAGAAAACCTCACGCATATTTCATGCATGGTCCTCATTCAATATGTTACCTTCCATTGAACTTTCTCCATCAATTATATGTTATTCATGGTATATTTTATGATAGAATTGAAGAATGGTTGGAGGAATATTATTTGGATAATGTTCCCGTGAATTATCACTGTCAGAATTCTTATATAGTGGATAGAGTTTATCATGTTTTAATTTTTCCTACCTTTACTCTACTTTTATTCCAAGTTATGTTACTAATATCTTGTTATGAACATATGTTTGCAGGCTTGGGATTACATGGATGGCTACATTTGCATTATGATTTTACATAACTCATTTTTTGACCGTTTGTTCAGTAGGATAGGAGTAGGGTAGAATAGATTATGTTAAGAACCAAATATCAAAATAGCATAAAAACATTAGAATAAGAACTCAACGCCTTAAAAAGAGAGAAATTAAGATAATAAGCCTCTTCAAGGGGGAAACCTCCTTACACATCATATGAATTCACAATTACAAGATGATTATAAATGAAAAGGTATCCTTGGTATATATATGATACTAGGAGGTACAATTACAACTAATGGACCCAAGCCAACATAAAGAAAATAACAATACTAATGTAATATGCCCCAATTAAGGGGTAATGTGCCAATATTTAGGGCTTAACATGCCCCTCCCCTTCAGGAGAGTGTTGTCCGAAGCGCTTGAGTAATTCTAGATTCTTGTGTATAAAAGACTCATTTTCCCAAGTGGAATCTTCAGCAGGTAGTTTCTTCCACTTAATGAGATACTTTGAAATGGATTTATTCCTTAGTTGGTGAATTCTTGTGTCAATGATAGCTTCAGGCTCCAATATGATTTTTCTATCCTCATCAAGTTCTGGAAATATAGTTTGAACTGGGATATTGTCACCTGTAACCTTCTTTAAGCATGAAACCTGGAAAAATGGGTGTACTCGTGAAGATACGGGCAACTCCAATTTGTATGCCATAGTACCAATATTTTGCAACACCTTATAAGGGAAATAGTACTTTGGTGATAATTTATTATCCTTCTTAGCTTGCTTAAGGGACATATTTTTGTATGGTTGCAGTCTAAAAAATACCCAATCCCCTGCTTCAAAACTTATTTCACTACAATGTTGACCTGCTTGTTGTTTCATGTGATTATGTTCCATGGTCATGTTGTCCTTTAAGAGTTGGAGAACTTGTTTTTGATGCTCGATGTGATATTCCATTGTTTGAACCTTATCTTTTTATTCTAGAGAAGAAGTGATGGACGATGGGTGATATCCAAAGAGTTCCATAAATGGTGTCTTTTTTGTTGTAGTATGAAAGGAAGTGTTATACCACCATTCTACCAAGGGTAACCACTTGAACCATTGTGTTTATTTATCAGAGACAAACAAAAAAAGGTATCCTTCTAGACATTTGTTCACTATCTCAGTTTTTCCATCAGATTGAGGATGATAAGATGAGCTATGAGCCAATTCAGTACCCAAACAAGAAAATAATTATGTCTAAAAATGTCCAGTGAAGATGTGATCTCTGTCACTTACAATAATATTTGGGATTCCATGTAGCTTTTGAATTGTCTCCATGAATTTGGTGGCAACTTTACTGGCTTTTAAAGGATGAGAGAGTGCAAAAAAGTGTGCCTACTTGTTCAGTCTATCAATAATCACCATGATGACACTCTTTCCTTCAGAATTTGGTAACCCTGTGATGAGATCCATGGAAACCTCCTCCCAGTGCTAACTTGGGATGGCTAATGGTTGTAAAAGACTTGGGGTCTTAATTGTTTCCACATTATTTTGTTGGCAAACCAAAAATTCTGCCACAAACCTTTGAACGTCAGTTTTAAGGCCATCCCAAAAAAATTCCCTCTTGACCCTGTGATAGGTTTTCAAAAATCCTAAGTGCCCTCCTATCAGAGAGGTGTGCAATTCCAAAAGTACCTTTTGTTTGAGTTGGGAGTTCTTACATAAATATAAGCGATCTTTCTACCATAATGAATCATTTTTCCATGTAAATGTATCTGATGCACTAGAATCCTACTGAAACCTTTAAATGAGAGTCCACACTTTTTCAGCATTCTTCCATTCATCCCTTGCTTTTTTTATCTAATCAGGTTGGATGATCAAGACAACACAGAGAAAGGCCTCAACATATTCATCCTTTCTTGAGAGTGCATCTACCACAACATTTTGCTTCGCTTTTTTTTAGATGATTTCAAAATCATAACCCAACATCTTGGTCACCCATTTTTTTCGTTCTTCTGAATATAGTCTTTGTTTGAAGAAGTATTTAAGATTGTCATGACCTGTTTTGGCCTTGAAGTTCCTACCTATTAGGTAAGGTCACCATTTCTTCAATGCATGTAGTATTCTATCATTTCCTTCTCATAAATGGGTTTGTGTAAGTCATTTCCCTTGAGTGGTCGAATTTCAAAAGAAAGGGGCCTTCCTTCTTGCATTAGAACAACAACAATGTCATTTCCTGAGGCATCGCACTCCACAATAAAGGTTTTTGTGAAGTCTGGTGTGGTCAAGACAAGATATTTTCACATTGCCTCTTTAAGTTCTTCAAAATCTTGAGTTTCCTTTGGATTCCATGAAAATGCATCCTTCTTAGTTAATGTCGTTAAACGTGCTATTATTCTTCCATAGTTTCGAACAAACTTGCGGTAGTAACCTGTCAAACCCAAAAATCCTCTAAGATTCTTCAATTTCCATCATGGCCTTAATCTTGTTAGGGTCTACCTTGACACCTTCATGATAATCTGCAATATGACCCAAATACTCTACCTCCTTCACCCCAAAGAAACATTTGGATGGTTTGGAATATGGTTGTTTCTCCTTTAGTAGTTGTAGCACCCTGTCAACATGTCGAACATGATCCTCCTAAGACTTGCTATAGATTAGTATATCATCAAAAAATACTAACACAAATTTTTTAAGGAAGGGCTTGAAAATATAATTCATCAACCATTGGAATGTGGAAGGTGCATTTGTAAGGCCAAAAGGCATGAGAAAAAATTCATAATGGCCTTCATGAGTTCGTAATTTTTTTTTTGGGATATTTGTTTCCTTCATTCTAATATGATGATACCCTAAATGGAGATCCAACTTTGTGAAGTAGATTTCTCCATGTAGTTCATATAAAAATTCATCAATAACTAAAATGAGAAACTTATCTTTAATGGTGATCTTGTTGGCATCTCTATAATTTGGACACATACGCCATGAGCCCTCTTTCTTGAGTACCATTACCACCGGTGTAGAGTAATAACTTTGGATAGGTCTAATAATGCCAACCTCTAACATTTCTTCAACCATGTGCTCAATTTCACTCTTCTGGGCATAAGGGTATCTGTAAGGCCTAATGTTAGGAGGAACACTCCCAGGAATTTGGTGAATAGCATGATCATGATCGCGAGTGGGTGGAATACCTTTGGGGATATCTTCAAATACTTTGGAATGATTATCAATGATCCCTTGGAGATCTAGGGGAATATATGGCTTAGATGTTTGAACATCTAGTGAGCATAGTTGTACAATTACACCTTGATTACCCTTTTTCAATAATTTTGGCATACCATTAGAGATTTTCACCTTACTGGGTTTCCATGTGATACCCCTTAACTCAATCTTTTTTTCCTTCTAATGAAAATTTCATGAAAAGTTCATGAAAATTAAAAGCCATTGTTCCCAATGATTGTAACCATTGGACTCCTAGTATGACATCAGCACCACCCATGGGTATAGAAATCATTGGAACATTCATTACATATTCCCCCATAGTAAGATTGATCTTATGACATTTTCCTGAGCAATTGATAGTTCCTCCATTTTCAATAATTACTTGAAACTTTGAGACTACATATATAAAGCAATTGAGAGCTTTGGCTAATTAATAGTGAATGAAATTATGAGTATTACCAGAATCAATTAGGACTATTACCATTTTATTTTTGATATATCCCTCGATCTTGAGGGTTTGAGGAGTTATAATTCCATCCAATGCATTACATTATATGGTGGGAGTCAACTCTTCAAAAGAAATATATTCTATGTTTTCATCTTGAGATGGTTCTTGTTCTTATTTCTTCTCACCACACTTATGTCCCTTACTGTACTTGTTTTCACAATTAAAGAATAAACCTTTTGATTTTATTTCCTCCAATTGTTGAGGTGTCAACCTTGTAGGTTGAGGTGGTTTAGAAGTAACATTATTCTCTCTATAGATGTTAGGAGTGGTCCTTCTAGTATCCATAGCCATATTTTTACTTTTGAAATTTCTCCCCACCATGAACGCATTCTCCAATGATTTGGGTTCCCAAAGGAAAACCTCATGTTGAATGTTATCCTTTAAAGTTCCTATGAATACATCAATCAGATGTTCATCTAGAATATCCTTTACCTTTATATTCAATCTTTGGAAGTTCTCAATATGCTCCACAACTGAACCCTTTTTCTTGAGATTTATCAATTGTCTGAAGAAGGTATTTATCCTTGTATCCTCATAGTGTTCTATCATTTCTTCCATGAAAATTGCCCAAGTGACAAGTGATTTTCAAGAACAAATCCATCGATACCACACAAATTGATTGGGTTCTAAATATAAAGATGTAATGAGTACCTTTTGTGTGTGTGGCACATCATGTAGATAAAAGAACTGCTCCATCTGGAGTATCCATGTGATTGGATCCTTTCCAACAAACTTCCTCGTATCGATCATAGGAAAGTGATTGGTCTTCAACCCAAAATTGGAGTTTATCTAGTCTTGATTCATCTTCCTTTTGTCCTCATCATGAATTTCATTGGATACATTGTCACTTTCAGGTGGCCTCTCAATTAGCAATGTTTTTAATCCTTCCATGATCTCCCCTTTTAAACCATCCATATCAATATCCATTATCACTTCCAGCTTAGCTTCAATTGAATACATCATCCTTTTTAGTTCATCTTTTGTTACTTCCTTCTTTTGTAAATCATATATGTCCTTGTGCATTTCTTCACCTTCATCAAGAGTCCAAGTAGGACTGTCTGAGGGCCTATTTGGTGTATAAGTTCCCTTTTTTTATGGCATGTTGGCCAAGTATCACTGTAAGGTAGGAATTTCTAGCTGGCTTAGGCAGAGGTCCTCATAGAAAAGGGAGTGTTAGGTGCTATAGATCTCTGATATACATGTGGTGTCCAATAATAGTACTCAGCCCAATATCTCAGGGAACTAACTAAGGTGGCTTGACCATGCCCTTATCCGTACCATCTGACTACCTAGGTACTAGAGAGTGATCTCTTCGAGTGTTGTTCTCAGTTTTCTATAACAACAAGATGACCAAATGGTTTACTCGGTTGGTCTCAAGATTATAAGGAGTCTCAAAACATATGGCAAGTACGTGGGAGCTAAAATAAATAGTAGTGTTGTCTAAAGTGAAATCGTTCAAAAGGGGCCTTCCGATATACTCTAGGTACGTGGAAGAGCCACACAGTCCCCGGGTTGTGTCGCTAACAAGTAACAACAGCTCCTACATTTAAAGATGCTGGAATAAGTATGTACCTAAAAAACCCTAAGATTCTCCCAAATTTATGTGATACCCCTTTTATCCCACTTTATTCCACTTTTTGAATCACCCCAATTGGATCTTCTAGCCAAAAGATATGCAAATTTCCGAAAACAAAACTCACCTTTTAAATCCCTGATTTAGAGATTGTTCTGCTAGTTGACCTTTCTTCTACTGTAGCTCTACAATTTTTGCACTTATGAGTCTAAAATTTCTACCTGAGGTATCCTGATGTGTCTTCTTTCCAACCCCATAGGTTAGACCAAAATTGCATTCTCCAATAGAATTTTATGATAAATTTCCCAAGATGTGTTGATTTTTTCCCTTTCAGGAGAGCGAACTTGTATGGACTGCCACGTGTCATTGTCTTCACTTCAGAACTTTAAATTAGTACCAATACAACTTCGGTCTGTACCATAACCAATGAAATTGGTATCACTCAATTTTTGTGTCTGTAGCTTCAGATATAACAATTTTCACAAGAAAACATGTTTTAAACGGAAATCTGGACTAGCCCAAAACCTTAATTTCCTCAAGGAATAACTTTCAAAGTAAAGTTAATAAAGGAATGAAATTTGTACACAAGACATGTCACTATTCCTCCTTCACACTATAAAAATTTCAGAACTTGAAACCAAGCCAAAAACAATTGGGAGCGAAAATTCCAAGAAGACTTGTTTCATACTAGTTTCAGGACTAGTCAAAGACCCTAACTTGAACAGAATGTATCTCCAAAAATATAACGAACCAAGATCTGAAATTTGGACCCAAGTTATCTCTATATGTCGCCTCTACACCATCAAAATTCCAGATCCTGAAACCTTCCAGAAAAAACTTTGTAGCAAAAATTTCAAGACGGCATTTTTTTAAGAAGTCAGTCCCAAGGATTGTCTAGCTTTGATACCAAATGTTAAGAAACAAATATCAAAATAGCATTAAAACCTTAGAATAAGAACTCAACGTCTTGAAAAAGAGATAAATTCAGATAATAAGACTCTTCTAGGGGGAAACCTCCTTATACATCATATGAATTCACAATTACAAGATGATTCCAAATGAAAAGGTATTCTTGGTATATATAGGAGACTAGGAGGTGCAATTACAACTAATGGACCCAAGCTGATATAAATAAAATAAGTATACTAATTTAATAATTAAGGGGTGATGTGCCACTATTTAGGGCTTAACATATTAATGTCTTTTCCTTGCATAGAATTACCTTTGCTTCCTATTTTTTTAATTAGTTCTTTGTTTTCCTTTTCTTTTATTTACTGTTGGTGGAATAGTACATGAATTCTCAGCAGAGGTGGAAAGAAATAGAAGGCTTGCCCACTAAATTTTCCCTTCAATGGATTTTGAATTAATTTTTAATTGGGAAAAAAATGCGTCATATCATTCTCGAGTTTTTATATGTGTTGGGCAACTTTCAAATCACTGATTTTTTATGTATGATCACCATGTCAAATCTTTTTGAAGTGTTTTGTCATCGTGCAAGTGGGATATTTTAAATTAAAATATTATTTAATTCCTCTTGGGATGAAACTCGGCACTCAAAGGTATTCAATCCTCATATGAATATGATTCTAATTGGAAGCTTTTGCTTGATTGAGTTTCTTTTGAGTTTTGGGCTTCTTGTCTCGTACACAATGAATGGAAGTTTTGAGTATTAGAATTCTTCCCATCTGAAATACAAATCACTCTAACTCCTTGTGATATATTTGGATGATTTTTTTATCATGGTCTTGGAGTTATTTAAATGGTTTATTTCACATTGACTCTTTTCTTCGATTACTTTCAGCCAACATAATTTTTTGTATAAAAATTTCTTAGCATTGTAAGCTTAGTTGATTTTTATTTCTCCTAAATTATTTTATTTCGGTACTTTTAGTTTTAATTTCTAGTCACGGCCTACACATATCTTATTCTTTGTTCAATTAATTTTTTCAATAAGGAATTTATATTTTATCTTACAACTTTCTTCACCCAATTTTCCTCTAATAAACAGCAGCAAGAGACATCCTTTCACATTGTCCAAAAACATGCTTTGACATTCAAGACAACATGGTTATTTAAATATTTTTTGCTGATATATTTTTCATAAAATTACTTGGAAACCAATATTTTTATTCCTCGACTCACTGGTTGACTAAAGACTCGGTCCTAGCATTGTCAATCATGAGAATTTCAGACCTGATATTTTCTTGTAGAGTATCTTCCATAATTGGACTTGCTAATCTTAAGTCACTCGGTCTGGTCACATTCTTGGATGAGATTATTTTTATCATGGCTTAATAATGTCTCACTTACAGCATCATGTTGAAATCATCCAAATCCTTGGAGTTGCCAATACCTTAACAGAATATCTCCATGCAACTTCTAAGAAACTAAATTTCAAGTTTTCAACATTTTTTTTTCCTTTCAGCCATGGTAATAATTTTCAAGATGTGAATTCCTTGTGGGTTGTAACTCATCAATCTATTGGGACCCGCATTCTTCATAATTTCCTGAACCAAGACTCATGATTCATAACTTGGGAAGATGAGCATGTTTGGGTCATGCTAGAATATCTTTTATTGGATCCTTCTTACTCATGAGCTTGTTGATTTTGTTTTCCAGATTATATGTCTCATTCTTTTGAACAAAAAACCATCTAACGGAGAGACAAGCTACACGCACTTCTTTTTCTACATATCCTATGACATATGTAACCTCAACGAAGTGAAATTCATGGTTTCTCTACCTGGAATACTCTCGAGAGATTGAAGATATTAGTTTCATGGGCTTGCCCATTATTCCAATCTTATCACCTATTAGAAATCCGATCTTAATCACTTCATTCAATTTTGATTCCTAATTATATCTTTCATTTGAGTTGGGGAATTCAATCCATCTAGGTTGTGACCTGAAATCATTTGCACCTTTCCAAAGTATCATGATTGCTCTCTTTTCATGATGATTTTCTCTTGCTTCTCACAACGCTAAATATGATGATACAATGGTTCACATCTTTGTCGTTCATCAGAGAAAACACATACCTTGGGGTACAATGATGATAATCCTTGAATCAAATTTCCATGACTAAGGTTTGATGGTGGACTGAGAGATTTAAAAGATAGGTGGAATTGAAGTCTTATGGTCCTGTTTGTTTAACTTGATTGATTCTAATTACAAGAATGATATGGAATTTCTAGAGGATCCAAATCTCGCAACAATCAAGGACACTAAGCCTCATGTTAAAGAGAATATTGTGAGAAGAGCACATAGTTCTTATATCTTAGGAAGAAGGTTGTGATTTTTGATTGAATGAACAACAGATGAATACTTTATGACAACATTGGCATTTGCATAAGTTTTATGACATCCCACTTAGTGTTGGGAAATGGCTTATGCGACCAACAACTTTGGATTTTTCTCTTTATTGAAGGAAATTTAGGGAAGTGTTAATCTAAACTCGACTTCTCAAATTCCTTTGCAACATTTTTAATTAACCACGATTGTCACCAACTCAACAACTTATCAACAATATAGTCTCATTCATGTATTCATTTTTTAATTTATGATCTAGTTCATCTTTAGAGTTTTCCTCGTGACTATTTTGATGACCTCCATAACTGTGATTTTCCTTGTTGCCTTATCATATCGAATTATTTGAATCTTTGTGGTTAATGAAAATATTTTCTAGGAAAGAGAAAATAAAGATTTGGTGAGAAATTTGAAATGTAATTTCTGTTATTGGAAAATTCATCGTTTTCAAAATTGCAAAGGAATTGCTTATGTCAAGAAATCTTGAGAGATAATGGGTTTTTGGAATGTTTAATGTGATGTGATTATGTTTTGACTAAATTTATCCATCAACCCATTTTGATAGATTCCCAGAAGATTGTTTTGTTGCACTGAATGAAATAAATTGTATGTGACAATTGAATTGGAGGATTGTATTGTGAATTTTTTACTAGAATATCAATTCTCATAATCGTGTTTGTCCTTCATTTCATATATTTACTCTGGGAATTTTTTTGTTGGGTTTGATGTTGATTGGGTAACATTTCTTCACCGATTATTTCCATTGGATTACTTTTGAGTTTTCACTGAAAGCATTCACATTGTTGTTGCACTAGATTTGTTGCTTTCTTGTTGGCTCTCTCTCTCTCTCTCTCTCTCTCTNTAGTTTTATTTTTCATGAATTGACTTCCTATTTCAATCTTGCTTTCTACTTCTACAGATTACTTCCATATTTTAAGTTGAATGTTGGTATTTACCTGAGAAAATTTGACTCTCAGTATTCCTTGAGGATTACTCTTTAAAATTTTGGTAAGGGGCTAGTCCAATTCTGGTCACATACTGAAGAAAATTTTACAAGTCATAAGATGCATGGGATGCTCTATATGAATGAACATTCATGAAGTTCTTAGTTGTAGGCATGGAATGATAGTTATGGTTGAACACGTGTTGTTGTTGAGCATACCATGACAATCCATGAGCATAGGAAAGTGTCTATCTATCTTTTTCTTTGAGCTCCATTCACTTCATATTAATAAAATGACCAATACTATGATGTTTTTGGGGAGACCGGTGGGTTAAACTAAAATGCATAACATCTCCTCAGCAAATCAAAACAACTCTTGCATAACCTCACTTCCTTCACACCCTATATGCATATGCATATCTATATACAAATCTAAAAGGTTGAGCATTTTCTGAAATAAAAGGAAGTTGAAAGCATTATTAATAGTGTGGAAAGTACAAGTAGACCCGTCAAGGCTATGGACGCTTGTTGGTAGTGGGGCCATGCTTGAATGGTACCGAGGAAACTTTCTTGGGGATATGGATGCTCATTGGTATCAAAGAAATGTCGGGAAAAGAGAGATGAGGAACACACTTATGTAGATGTTTATTTGTTCTAAAAAGTGAAAACCCGTGGTCAAACCAAAACCATTATGAAGTGTGCAGCTAATAAAATAAATTACCTCACTATCTGGCTCTTTGAAGAAGGTGTGTTAGATTACAAGTACTAGAAATGTTGGGTTGTGTATTTTAGAAATTTGGCGTCATTGTGGTACCCATAATTATTGGAAAATTTTCTACATTTTGTTGAACTTATCTTTAAAATTCAGATCTGAAGTAGATGATCTGGATTTATGAGCGGAAAGAAATGAATAACAGATTGAATACAATAACATAGATATACAGAGAAAAACAATAGATATGCAGTGAACAATAAATTCTATTGAATAAAGAAAATAGGTTGAAACTGTAAAACTAAAAAACTAAAAAACAACTTGCTCGAATGGTGGTAGCTATCTCTAAGAATAGATGTGGATGTTATGCACATATGTCTAAGCATAATGATTGCAATGAGGCTCCAGGGCCCTTTTTAACATTACTCATGAATTCCAAAAACCTAACCCTGGGAGATGAAATGCCAAAAGTTATGTGGGCCCCAATGGGTAAGTTGGTACCTCAACTTCTCGGGGTCGTAATGTTTGCATACGACCTCTGTTTTAGGCGTGTGGTAGCCCGTTGGAAAGGTATTTTTGAGAAATACACATTATGATGTTAAATTCTAACTCCATCTATAGATTGATTATGTCAAGCCAAAAAAAACATTGTTTAGGGCCCTAAAACAGCCCTGGAAGTACAAAAAGATGTTCTGACATGAAAAATTCCAAAATAAGTTAGTTGAAATAGGTGGGAGTCCACCAATATCCACCTGGATGATGTGTAGGGCTTCCGGATAGACCTGGAAGTGAAGAATCCACAATTACAAAGAAATGTCATCATTACAGAAAAATGTGTTGAACTAAAAAAATTTAAGAGGAGCCAGCTGGAATAGGTGGGTGGCCACCAATATCTAGCTGGATCAGTCCTCCCCCCTTAGGAATCAATGGCCTCCATTGCATTGAGCACCCCCATCAGGTGAGGAAATTTCTGCTAAATTTGGCACCGGGTGAGCCACTTGTCTTGGTGCAGGAGCTACCCTACCTTGAAAACCCGATAAAGTTGGATCCTCTATTGGCAAGTTCCCTTAACATTTGTGTCCACTATCTGATCAATGGATGCATGTTCCATGTAGTCAGGGTTGAGCTCTGTTGGTGTCAATTGTTCTGTAATCTCCAAGGATTCCAATAATGGTGGAAAATATGGTCAAAGAAGGTCCACATTGAACACTGGGTGAAATCCAAGGAAGGGGGGAGTGTTGAGCTCAAAATCATTGTCACCCACAACCTTGGTGACAGTGTAAGGCCCATAGTGACCTGCAAGAAGCTTATGATGGGGCCCTGTAAGGTGATCTTTCTGCAAATGTAATCAAATCTTGTCTCCCACCTGAAACTTGTGCAGTACCCGATGTTGATCATGGCGTTGCTTGTACTTAGCATTGGATTTTTTCAAAATATCATGGACCTGTTGGAGAATGTACCGAATCCGCTCAATGAATCTAGTGGCTTTGTCGTCCTAGGACTGAACATGGGAATATTATGCATGTGTAGTTTCAAGAGGTAGTGCAACATCAATGGGGCCCAAGGGTTGGAATCTCAGCCCCACCTAAAATGGGCTATGGTCGGTGGAGCTATGGAGAGCCTTGTTGCAGTTGTGTTGAACATAGGGAACACTCTCATCCCATGTACGTGTATGCTTAGAGTTATACATGTGCAGAATGTGAACAATCATACGATTGAGGACCTCTATTTGGCCATCGGTTTGAGGGTGGAAGGTAATGGATTTAGTGATCTTGGTGTCCAGAGACTCGACCAAAACGTGTTGAGGAATCAGTTGTTCCAATATGAGATGATGGTCAGTGGTATCCCAAAATGGACCCACACTCATTTGAAGAAGATCTTGGCAGTATCTGTCATTGTGATGCTCTTCTTCCAGGCTGTGAGAATGACCATCTTCAAAAACTGATCAACCACCACAAATACGCAATCATTTCCTTGTGTGGTGGATGGAAGGCCAGACATGTAATCCATAGAGATGGATTTCCGAGGCCTCTTGGGACTAGGAAGAGGGTTGTATAAGCCTTGATTCCTGATGGCTGGCTTGGAAATGGGACAGGCAGTGTAATATCTAATATACTTGCTAACGTCGTGTCGAAGTTTTTGTTAATAAAATTGTTTTTGTAGAATGTCCACGATTTTCTCCACGCCAAAATGGCCTACCATTTGACTATATTGAGCCTCCCAAATCATCTTTTCATGCTCACTTGCGGGAACACAGAGGTGTTCCAGATGGCATAACAGTCCATATTGAATGTGAAAATCAGTGACATTCACGCCTGTACCCAATAGCTTATAGGTGGTGGTGAAGTCAGGACCTCATTGATAAATTTGGGGCCACTCAGATGCCTCATGCCCACGGGAATGGAGCATGGTGATGAGTGCAGCAACGGGAGGTCGAATGAGGAAGTCAGTGAAATGATTTGTTCTCCCTGTATTATACTTGATGTTCAGATGGAATTGTTGCAGGTATGTGGGCCACTTTTGATGGTGGTCATTCTGCAACTTCCTTTGTGTCTATATGAACTGCAGAGGCTTGTGAACAGTGTGGATGATTGTCTCCTTTCCCAGAATGTAATGTTTCCATTGATGGCGTGCTTGCAAAATGGAATACATTTCCTTATCATAGGTGGGGTATTTACAGACAGTATCTAAGAGTATCTCACTATGGTATGCTATTGGATGACCTTGTTGAGTGATTGTGCCTACAACATAGTCAGATGAATCGATCTCAATCTCAAATGGTTGTTGCAGATCGGGTAAGGAGAGTATTGGAGTTGAGCATAAGCAATGCTTCAGATCGTTAAATTCTCATTGTTGTGCCTTCCCCCATGCGAACTTTTCCTTTCCACCTCTCTTGGTCACTTGGATGTGGGCCCATGCAATATGAGAGAAGCCCAACACGAACCGTCGGTAGAAGTTGGAAATTCCCAAGAAGCTCCGAGTCTCGGTTAGTGTGGCCAGGGCTGGCCAATCATGGATGACTTGGAACTTAGTTGGATCCACATGTACCCCATTCTCATAAAAAAATGTAGCCCGAGTATTGGACCTCGTTCATGTCAAAGGAGAATTTTTCCAAATTGGCATATATTTTGTGCTACCACAAAGTGCTCAAAACCTGTTGAATATTTTGCATGTGATCCTACCACAAAAGATTTGTTGAAGGGTCTCAATACATCATCCATCAACCTCATGAAAGTTGTTGGTGCATTTTTTAAGCCAAAGGGCATGACCAACCATTCAAAGAGACCTTCTTTAGATTTGAAAGTTGTCTTCCATACATCAGTCGATTCGATGGGAACCTGGTGGTAGCCAGACTTTAGGTCAATTTTGTTGAAGAAATTTTCCCCCTTTAGTTGGTCAAGGTCATCAATTCAGGGAATTGGATACCAGTTCCTGACTGTGATTTTGTTTACTTCTCTATAATCAATGTAGAGTCACCAGGTCCCATATTTCTTTTGCACCAGTACAATCGGGCTTCCAAAAGGGGATGAGTTGGGTCTGATGTTTTCCCTTTGAAGCATCTCTTGGATATGATGCTTGATTTCATCATTTTCCATCAGTGAGTGATGATAAACTAGTCCATTAGGAATAGCTACATCGGGGATTAGATCAATCGGATGCTTGACTTGGAAGTGCATCGGTACCTTGGTGGGTGAGGACAAGATGTCTTTGTACTCTTCCACGATCCCATCCACTTGCTTATGCTGCAAAGAGAGGCTCTGTGTAGAGGTCACGGATGTCGCGATGACCTTCTGGTTACTGCGAACATGGATCACAAAGAAGATGAACTTCTCTATCTGTGAAATGACCTTACTGCATTTCTTAGCAAAGAATAAAGAAATAGTTGTAGGAGACACTACCTCTGGTATCCTATACAATTGTCTACCCAAAGTAATAATAACACCACGAGGCCTAGGCCTGCAGGGGTTTGGTCTAGTGGCCAATGAACATACTGTTAAGGCATTCATGTTGTTACGCAAGTCATGAGTTCAAACATCGATTTATCCGGAGGTGTGCTTGCGGGTTGTGCAATTATCCCTAGGGGTTATAAGGTAGCCGGCAGGATTCGACCCCATGTCACGCAAGTATGATACTGTCATCGTTGTCGATTCCCCTAGTCATAAAAAAAAACCACGAGGCCTAGACTCATACACAACATGTCACTTCCACAAATATGGCTAGCCTAAAAGAACATCACAAACTTCAAGGGGATAAATATCACACAATACCTCATATTTGAAGGGCTTGATGTCGTAGGGAAGATGACACGAAAAAAAAAACCATGAGGCCTAGACTCATACATAGCATGTCACTTCCACAAATATGGATAGCCTAAAAGAACATCACAAACTTCAAGGGGAGAAATATCACACAATACCTCGTCTTTGAAGGGTTTGATGTCGTAGGGAAGACGACACTATTGGCTAATGCGGAGATATCTTCCTTGGCAAAGCCAGACGATAGTGTAGAGTTGTGGGTGTGGTGTCATCTACAGGTCCAACTGCTTGACGACCTCTATTGAGATCAGGTTCTTCTGAATACCTCTATTGATAATGAAATGAAGCGAATCCCCCTTTACCCACATATGTGAGTTAAAGAAATAGTTGGGGTCGCCTTTTCCCTACTTCAGCTGTAAGGAGTTTGCAGATACAAACTCTCGCCTCTTATGCTTAAATTTTTTCTCGATCTTGACAACATATCTATAAGCCGCACCTGATGATGCGATGTCCAGAAACTCCATTTCAGTTTGAATGTATCTATGCAGATAGTCACGGTATTTGAGCACTATATGTTGTTCAAATTCTTTGATACCCAATTTGGTGTGCAGCATCTGGAAAATATTGGTGATATATGGTATTGTTTGGTCCCTTTCCTGACGCAGTGTGGTCCATCTTGTGTACTAGTCCTCGTAGCTTCCAACATGGTAGTATTGTTCTTAAAAGCATCCTTGAAGGAATCCCATGTGGGGGAGACCCCAAATATTGTAGATTCCTTTGTGTCCCTTTGCTCAAAGTAAGTATCCCACCAATCCTTAACATGGGGGACGACCTTGAGGAGTGCAAAAGTAATATTTTCCCTATCAGAAATATTATGGACCGAAAAATACCCTTTGAGCAGATTCAGCCATGTATCTACATCATCCACATATATAAGTCCTTCAAATAATGGAATATAAAAATTTACTTGTACCTTGAAGGGGGTTGCATGGCCACTTGATGAAGATGTGTCTCATGTGGGGAGTCGTCGAAGGATCCTTGTAAAGTTGTCCATCATTCTGTTCCTTCTTCGTGCAAGGGATTCCTTAAGCAATAGTTTAAAAGGATCTCGTGCTCCATCATCTCTCTTCTCATCCCCCATGAGTTTTTGCCAGGCTCGGTGCAACTGATATTGTAAAGGCTCGACCGGTTCGAGTCCCAACTTCTTGTACCCAGATCTTATTGGGGACATGCACGAAGAAAAAAAAATGAAGAGCAGACCACTCTGATACCACTGATCCGGATTTATGAGTGGAACAACATGAATAACAGATTGAATACAATAACATAGATATACAGAGAACAACAACATAATCCAGTGAACAATAACTTCTATTGAATAAATAAAATAGGTTGAAACTGTAAAATTGCAGAACTGAAAACAACTTGCATGAATGGTGGTAGTTATCTCTAAGAAGAGATGTGGCTACTACATGCATCCATCTGAGAAGAATGATTACAATCATTCTACAGGGTCATTTTTAACATTACTCATGAATTCCAAAACCCTAGACATCCAAAAACCTAACCCTAGGAGATGAAACGCCAAAATTTATGTGGGCCCTGATGGGTAAGTTCGTACCTCAACTTCCCGAGGTCGTAACTTTTGCATATGACCTTCGTTTTAGGCATGTGATAGCCCGTTGGAAAGGTATTTTTGAGAACTACACATTTTGTCATAAAAATTGGACTATGTCTATAATTTTATATTTGAAAGACCCTAGAAAAAAAAAATTTGTTTAGGACCCCAAAACGACCCTGGAAGTACATAAATATGTTATGACATGAAAAATTCCAAAATAAGTCAATTGGAATCGGTGGGAAACCACCGATATCCACGTGGATGTTGTGTAGGGATTCAGGATAGCCCTGGAAGTGCAGAATCCACAATTACAAAGAAATGTCATCATTATAGAAAAATGTGTTGAACTAAAAACTGTCAAGAGGAGCCAGTTGGAATAGGTGGGTGGCCACCAATATCCACATGGATCAGTAGAGGCCCTAGAATTTTTTTGAAAAAGACAATTGGTTCTTCTAGTGTGTCACAATTTATTGGGGCCACAACAACTCCCCTTTACTTTAGCTTTTACAAGCGAAAGGAAAGGGCCCCCCTACTAAAATTTTCAATCTTATTGCCTAATCTTCTATTGTTGGAGATTGATGTTATTTGTTTTCCTACCTTGAGGGAGTTGGGGGTTTAATCTTGATGGATTATTTTCTTTGATGGGTGTTCATTATTCTTTTGGATCTTATGATTTCAAATGTCTTCATGAATCTTATTTAACGGTTATGTTTTGTTGACATGTGTTTGATGGAATTGACGCACTATCTTTGGACCTTTTGTTCATTCCAAAGTTCTTGATGATTATATGTGGCTGCAAGGTTTGGTGTTTTATTGCATGTATTGAATGATTTTGTGGTTGATTATTTATTGAATGACTAATTCGAATTTTGAATCCTCTTGCTGGCATGTTATGCTTAATGTCTTAAAATTTTATACCATCACATGTGGATCTTAATCTTTTGTGTCAAATTGGCACATGTAGTTTTAGGACACTCATCTACAACCACCATGTTATCATTGAATAAACCCAAAACTCTCTTCTAAGTTTACTTTAAGGAAGGGAATAAGATATTTATGGTGTATTAGTAAGTCTCCTTTTGATTGCATGGTTGATCTGATTCTTTTGTTTTGCAGGAGCAAGTTTGTAAGGTCACTTTGTTCACGTGACTACTCTAGCCTCGAGAGGCTTGTGGAGGAATATCGTGATCCTTTTCCACAACCTTGACCTTGATTCTTTCCAGGAGTCTCCTTATCAGAAATTATATTACCTTGTTTTGTAGTTGTCTCGAGGTTCAAAGCCCCCAAGGCTATCGGATCCACATTTCCCACAAGCATGTCCCTGAACCTTTTCAGATTGATCTTTAGTCTTACCTCTCACCAAAATCTAGGCTAAAATCCCATTCATCTTCTTGGTTGTAATACCTTGTCATGTTTTCGCATGATGTTTGTTTGTTATCGGTCACATTTGTATCATGCATAGTGATATGGCCTAAGGACCTTCTCCTCGACCTCATTGTTTCCCCGCTTCTTGTTATCTTCACTATACGCCCTCTGAGATGTGTGTCTTTATACGCCCTCTAAGATGTGTGTCTTGATTGGATTGACTTGTGTCATGCTCTTAGTTGTATTCAATCCCCTTTTTCACTCGTCACTACTTGTGACGTTAAATCCTCACATGCAGTGTCATATTCATCAACTCCATAGCTTTCCTTTCATCTCAACTTAATTGAAGTATTCATCATTGTTATATGTCCTAGCTCCTCTCCATGGTGCCTAGATTCTGAAATCCTACCTTACATGCCTTATTCCTAATTTCAACCCCTAGGTGCATAACCTTGACTGGTGGAATAATGAGAGGCATGAAACCTTGACTTGTGTAATTTGGCCTAATTTTCTAACTTGTAATTTTATTTTATTTTATTTTTTATTTTTCTTTATTTTTATACATATTTTTTGTATATATTTTTATTTTATTTCATTTTTGCTGTAATTTATTTTTTATTTTATTTATTTTTGTAATTATTTTTTTTCCCATGGTTTTACAAAACCACATGGTATTTCCCATTGTTTTTGCCCATGAATTTTCCATAGAATTAAATTATGTATTTACTTTTACTAAGGGGATAACTGATTCACATTAGATATTTATTTCACATGGGGTAAATACATTTTTACGTGGATAAACCATTTTTGTTAAATAAACAAACCATTTGTTACCTAGTGTGTTTTGACCAAGACCTATCATTTAACAAATTGAATTTTCATATATATATTCACTTTTGTTTTAATTTCATTTTTCCTTTTTCCCCCTAAACCCTAACTTGTACATACCCATTCTAATTTTTTATTTAGTTTTAATTTAACCTTTTTTGTTTTTGTTTTTCTCACCCACCGAAATCTAACCTAACATCCCAAGTCCATCCACATTGGCCCTCACATGTGCCTCATGATAATTCCCATAAAAAAATTAACATTGATAATTCCCATTAAAAAATTTAGCACTACCTCCTTGTTTTTAGGAAGGCCTTCCTATTTTCATGGAATTCCTCCTACCTTTCCTCTGAATACCTTTAGGAGTTATATGAATTTTTAATAATTCAAACCATGGGGAAGCTCACCTCAAACCTATCTTATTGGGTTTTCACTCATGCATTTATTGAGACTTACTCACATTCATAAATCATGCCTTCACCATCCCAAAGGCTTATGTCATATTAAACTTTGGAAATTCCATGTTTTACGTGCATCGGTATGATTTCACCACCCATCAAAATCATATACATATGAAAGGTTGTAAGCCATGGTAATTACTTCATTATTACTCAAATATCCATGCCATTGGATTCAATCCTTGTGTCATCCTTTCCATCGGAGTGGTGAGATAAAGATTATTTTAATATAGGTTTCCTTGCTTTGGAGAACGTAAGCCATTGGGGAATTTAGAGTTATCATGAGCTATCAAAATGATAGCCATAAGAGGGGATGGAGTTACATAAACACTCCACTCCGATGATTTATCACTCAGATGGCCCATCGAAATGCGTCCATTCTGATGGACCATTAGAATGGCAGCTCATCGGAGTGGGGAGTTTATGTAGCTCCATCCACTCCAACCACCATGACTCCAAGAGCTTATCTACTCCAACCACCAGTGACCCAGACAATATTATAATGCATGCATTTCAATGTATTAATTTTGCACCTTACGTTATATTTTAGGGAGAAATTATTATTTTATTTTATTTTATTTTTATTTATTAAATTTATTTTATTTTTTATTTTCATTTTTTTAATTTGCATTCATCACTAGTTTCACGTAGATAGGGGGAGTAATACAATATGAGTGGGCCTAATCGTTAAAAACAGGTGTTGCCTCCTTGAAGGTCACAGAGGGGGGTAGGGTAATTATTATTATTTAATTAGTTTTAGTTTTAGTAATTTTTATTTTTCATTAATGGGGGTAATTGGTTTAGTTAATTTTAATTTTCTTTGATTTTCACATAGGATTAGGGGTAAAAAATAATTGTTTTTGGTTGATAATTGTAATAATGTAGATTAATGTAAACAATCTTGTTATTTTTCTTTTTTATTTATTTCCTTAATTTTTAGGAGGGAAAATAGCTAAAATTATATTTCAAGCCACAAGTCATATGCCCACCCAAGTTCTTATTCAAACTATCTATAGGGGATAAAACCATTTAAATCACGAAGTGTTGAACTCTCTTATGCATGTGGGATTTTTGTTTACAGGTTGAGGATCAATGGTCCCTATTCACCCACACGCTTGATCGACAGTTGTTGAACGACATTTTTAAACATGAATAATTTGGGATACAAATGTCAAAATTGGGTCCATGATACCTCTTTGGAAAGGTATCAGACAGAGGAATGCATTGGCATAGGTCTCTAGGAAAAACAGGTGATAAAATATGTCAAAAAATGTAGAAAATAGTAGACCCTGGATTGGGGGGGGGAATGGACGTGCATACTTCAAACAGTCATATTCGGGGCTACGAGTAATGAAATCAAGCCCATGATGGCTCACCAAAAATATGGAAAGGAGAAGAATAGGACTGGATTGCAAGTGTTGGAAAATACTGAGTGGAAATTGTCCAAAAACGCAAAACACAAAAGAAACCCAAATTTGAGACAAGAACGGGCTATGTTATGCTCCAACAGTCATATCTCAAGATACAAACAACGAAATCAGATAAGAAATAGATCAATGGAAAGATAAGACAGAGGAGAGTAATATTAGAATATCTTAATCAATGGGATAAATCCATAAACACCCAAAATGACTCAAGGAACCCAGAAGATGAAGCCAACATGAAGAGATACTAATATTTGCACATGAATTTCATTTATGAGTTGCCTAAGGGAGAAAATAACCTCCCAGGAGACTCTCCAACTTTTGTTTGTAACCCCACCTATTCATTTTTTAAAATATGAAATAAATTTGAAACGTAAAAAATGAATTGGGGGAAAACGAAACGAGCGACCATGAGAACATAAGAGTCTCTCTTTTTTTACAAAAGAGAGCTCGTTGGATTTAACGGGGGACTTTTTCCCTTTGTAAACGAAAGATGGTATTATTATTGTTGAGGGAATAAATAACAAGAGTCATTTGGAAAATATGGGACTTTGATGAATGTATATGAGACTATTCTTTCCGCATTTGTCTTATGCCTGAGTAGCATAGAATTTTTTTGTATAAACTATTTCTTCACTCTATTTTGTATGTTCATGTCGTCACATGTTTCCTTATGAGTACATAAATTATGTTATGAATGCATTATACAACTAATTGTTTTGTATTTGTAGCATTGTTGTCTTCACTTATCATTAACATACACAAGTTATTTATGGTTCATGTGATATTATCTCTCATTGTACTCATTCTTTTATCTTTGCTCCTGGGATAGGTTAGAAATAGTTAGATTAGATTAGTTTTCTTTCAGTTAGATTAGCATTAGGATTAATTAGAACTCTTTGCAGGAAATTTCCCTGTATTTCCCATTTTTCTTCTTCTAATTATGAGTGGCAATGAGGCCCACATACTCTTCGAAAATGCTACACTAAATGAGAGTATGTCTATTTGGAACTTGCCATCAAGCGTTCTCCCTTACCTACTTGAGAAACCATCCGGACCCATCAACACTCCTCTACCCATTCTAGATAATCCTTAGGAGTCAGTCTCCATGGATTTTATGTCAAGTCCACCCTTAACCAAGCATGGTAATGATTATGTTTTTATGGTTTCCATTGGTTCAATAAGATGGAAATTTTTGTCAACCTACAAGAAGAGTGTCGTAAAAATATATCCATTACTAAGATCTTCTTTAAACATGTTTGAGTTTAGTTTGGGTTTCCAAATACCATTATTCCTGATAGGTACATCAAGTAACTAAGTATATTTTGGTTAATGATGGACACCAAACTGACCAAATCAATTTCCTTCAATCCCCAGTCTTATAGACTTATAGATATAGTTGACAATATAAATGTATATATCCTTCAAATGTACAACTCTAAACATACTCATACATGCGATGAAAGATTTTGTACCTTCAACATTGCTACAACATAACTCTTCATAGTTCTATTGGCCACATCCATTTTTCAGGTGTACTTGGGAGTCCATCCATTATCCCTAATTGATGTAGCTCTACTATTGCATAAACATGGGAAAATTCCTCCCATGATTAGAACGAGGTAGAAAAAGTAGTAAAAAAAATTCAATGAATTTGTCAAATCCAACAATTTCATGATATCATATGGAAAGTGAATTCTAAGTATGAGTAATGACATGATCAACGTTGGGTACCACATAACTTTTTTCAAATTGGTGATAAGTTATGGTTTCACTTGCAAAAAGAGTGACTCACAAGTTCCCATTAGAAGCTCATACCACTTTGCTATCGACCTTAAACCATAACCAAGGTCGTGGATAAGAATTATTTTAAAATTAATCTTCCACCATTTCTTAGCTTACACTCACTATTTAATATGGAGTTGCTTCTACCATGATTTCCACATTTGTTAGACACCTCAAAGGTGGTAGATCATTTGGAACCTAAAGAACTCAACCCTGACTGCCTTGAGTAAGCTATAGTGACGTGGATCATGGACTCCAAGATGAATATCACCCATCAGATAGAACATACAACTCTATCATCTATTGGATTGTCATGGCAAGGTAGATATTTCATCAGGTAAATTATTTTACCAGGAAACATATTAAGCATAATTTTCCACATATGATTGAGGAACTTGACACAATGGGAACCCAAGGGGGAAGGACTAATCTAGGTGGTAATTTAGGATTTCCACTATCTCAAAAATGGTCTTTGAACCGTGTTACATTTATAACATTTTTTAGGTCCTAAAATTTCAACGCATTTTTTTATCCTTAAACAACATTTTATGGAGATGATCACATACCAAGAATAAATACTTCAAAAATTTATAGTTAGGACCTCCATTCTCTAGATCTCTTTTAGATCATTTTTATGATTCAAATATTGCCCCAAATATATTTCATATATGAACGCAAACTTCATTTACCAACTAAGCTACCCAGGCCCACATTCCTTTCACCACCTAAAATCCTAGGTATATGCTTTTTGGATTTAAGTTAGGTTTTTTCCTCTCATGTTTTCTTGATATTGTGGTATTCTTTAGTTTCATCCTCTTGTTATAGTATTTTTTTGTGAATCATATCATAGTCATCACATCTCTTTTCATATATACGCTACCACCATTCTATCCATTTGTATTTCAATGTATATTGCAATGTTTTTCACTTCTTGATTCATTAGTAAAATTTGGTTTTCACTATGATACTATACTCTCAAAACTACTATGTTGTTATCTCTACATTATTGTATTATTTATTTTCACTCTTAATATAATATAGATCAATCATATAAGATAAATTCGTTCTTTGTTGTTTTTTCATGCATGTCCTTGATGAGTTCATGGTATAAGGAGTTGGGCCTTGAACTAAGAGCCTAGTGATGACTTCCCTGATCAATCTAAGTGGTTCCCCATAATGATGGAAAATAATTATGATAGAACGAGAGATCCTATCTAGTTGTTTCTCCAAGAATCCCTAGATTGATAGAAAAAAATATGAAAAAACAATTCAAAAAAATCCTTTGATGACTCCCAATAGGGATGAAATCCCCTTTGATCAGTATTAATTTCAGATTAATTCCACCATTCAAGGTACAAATTAATTTTTAAAACCCTATATTTGAAGGAAATATAGATGCAAAAGATTTGGATAGATGGTTAAATATACTATAGGGTTATTTCTCTATTAAGAAACTTTCCAATAGTAGGAAGATTACTTTTGTATTCCTAAAGTTCCTTTCCCATGTTAAATATCGATGGGATACTTACTAGAGAAAGTGTGCTAGAAATTTTGAACTATATGCAACAATACCCACTTGGGAGAAATTTGTCAACACCCTCAAGGATGATTTTTACTAGTTGGAAACTACAAAGACCAACACATGAGATGGAAAATGTTATAAGGTAAATACTAATCTATGTTGTAGTACATCAACATATTTTATACCCTACATACAAAGCTAGGAATTTTGGGCTCTAAGAAGCATGTGGTTCAAAAATACCACAGTGGAATGTATACATACATCTAGACAGAAATGGAGTTTCTAGACATCTCTTTGCTAAGAGTTTCTTACCCATATGCCTTCAAGATTGAGACAATTTTTTGGCAAAAGGAAAAGAAAGAGTTTGAATCAAAAAATTAGTTCCAATACAAGAAGGGTAAAGGAGGCCCTAAATATAGAAATAAAGATAGAGAAAATATAACCATCTCCAAGACAAGGTTTCATAGACACATGCAAAGAAGAAGAACAAGAAGTTAAAGAAGGACATGGGAAAGTGGTGTGACTTACTACAAAAATCCCTTATCAAAATAATGGTGAATGTCACACCAAACAACCATTATTGTCCAAGATAAAAGAAACATACTTTTATTTGGCCCTAATTCCACAGGAATTCATGAATAAGGGAAAATGGATCATCGAAATGGAATGTGATGTTAATATCACCATTGTAAATGCTCAACCAAAAGAGTTTGAGGTGAGCACCTATTCGATTCACAAATGTGGAGGAAGGGGAAATTGATTCGTTTCATTTTTTATAGCGACATCCAAAGAAACTCATCTTACTAGAGGCCACCAAGAATATGAATTTACCAATGATGTTGCACTCCTTTCCATATACCATCGGTTGGATGAGCCAAGAAAAAGACACCCATGTCAGTCAGCAATGCCACCTACAATATGTTATTGCGCCCTTGATAGATGAGGTGTTGTGTGACGTTGTGTGGCTTTAATATTGAGATTTTATTTTAGGAAAATGTGGAAGAGTCGTGTTGTTTAATGGTCTAGGCCCCAAGGAATCATTGTCACCTTGGTATATCAACTCTACAGGATATTATAGGTAGTTCCAACTACCATGGTATCTTGATCACTAAAAAGTAGTGCATGAAGATAATCTCTTAGGCTAGGAGATTTTTCATCTTCATGATATTATAAGCTAGAGAAAAGAAAAACATTGTGACCACTAAGGCCCCTATAAGGGATCTCTCTATGCAACAAACAAAGGTAAATTAGTCAATGGAAGAATACATAGAAATATTCACTTTGGTTATAGGAGTACCTCTACACTATCAAGTAAAGAATTTAATTGATTTGACATCAGATTTCCCTCTGCCCAGTGGGCCTATATACTTCCACTCTTTTTTGGAGATCAACGAGATCAAATGCCAAAATTAGAAGCTAATAAAAAAATTACATATTCAACCAAGCTCCTCACCCTCTCAGAGACCTATTGTGTTGGTTAATACAAAGGATGGAACATGGTGACTCTATATTGACTATAAATCCTTAAACAAAATAATAGTAAAAAATTGATATCCCATCCCCTGGATTGATGATTTACTCGATCAACTCAAAGGCACCAAGTTTTTCAACAAATTTGATCTTAAGTTAGGCTATCATCAAGTGCCAATTGATATAACTAATGTGTGGAAGAAATTATTAAAGTATAAATATTGTTTATTTGTGTTGGAAATACTGAGAGCGGGGGTGAATCAGTATTACCTTTTTAAACAATTAGTAATTAATTTGTTATTCTAATTATCATCACTATTGATCAACAATGCACTTTTTATTTAAACAATCAATTATAGAAGTATACTTCAACAAGAATTACAAAGTTTATAAAGAATAATCTTTTGTTTGTGAAGGACACCAATCCTCTTTAGAGCATCGACCCTTGGAGACACAAATCCCCTTCTTCAGTGAACCAACCCTAGGAAGTATCAACTCCCTTTTTTTAGGGGACCAACACTAGGAAGAACCAACTCCCTTGTCTTTAGGGAACCAACCCTAGGAAGCACCAACTCCCTTGTCTTTACAGAACCAACCCTAGGAAGCACCAACTCCCTTGTTTTCGCACTTCACTTAGTAAAGGATATGAATCCTTCCTTCCTCCTCCCTTCCACCATCACTGCATAAGTATCTTCATCTTTCCTTCTTGGACTCTGCTTATGTTTTTGATCTTCTGATCTGGACTGCAGAGACACTTTATTCTCATCATTCTTTCTTGTTTATATAGTCTTCCAACTGGTGTGAAAGTTGAAGCATTGTGTCCTTTTATTAGAACTTTGAACCATTGCACCTCTTCATTTAAATGATAATATTAAACTTTAAATAATATCATTTTTCCTTTTTATTCTTTATTCATAATGCTCATGATTTAACTCTTCTTTAATCATGACTATGTATCAGTTCATTAGTCTACAGATCTCAAATTATTGTGAATTCGAGTTTAATTAATAGGCACTTCCCTTCAACCAAAATTTGTGTGACCGTGAGATCGAGATCATGAGCTTATCCATTCCAAGAATTTTTTTATTAGCATTTTCTTCTTCCGCCCCTATTATTCTACGTGAAACCATATTCAAACGTCTGAGTGATTATTTACTTCTAGACGCTTTAGCTTATTTACCTTATCACATGGCCATTGTTGGAACCAAGTTCTTTGGTACTTCGTCCTTCGAGACTTCCGACCTTTGCAATCATTCAATCCTTCTGAAGTACATTTTGTCGAAGTGTGTATATTGTATTCACTAGTAGATTAGATGCTCAATATTTAATCTTCCGTTAGATGGAAAATATTGGATTATCTATAGGCTTCAAACAAATCGACGGTCAAGAATTAATCATGAGTTGGGATGAAGGGTTATCATTCACTATGGGAAATTAGCTATGTGTGGCTCCAAGACTATGGATTAGAGCAATCCCTCTGTAATTTTACCTACCGAACAAGTCATAGAATGGTGGTGACCACTTGTTGTCGATTAACACCTCTGCTTACGCTATCCTTCCACTATGCTTGATCAACGGTTGAGAATGCTCCTGAATCAGATAATTGATTAGTGTTACTTCGTGATTCAGGCTTACTCTATTCTTCCATTGTACTTGATCGAACGATCAAGAAATATTCAGTAGGATCTTAGATCAGCGGCCAAACGTTAATTCGTGACTTCAACCTTCGATGCTTCAGATATTTTAGCTGGTAGGAGAAGATGGATATCCCTATAGGATGTAGTCCCTGAGTGACGTGTCTTGTTGATTTCACTATTGACATGGAATTGGATGAATGGATGCCACGTTTCACCTTGATTTGTGACTTTCATATACCTAATGTGCCAACTATACCTTGAGACTTGTCACTAGTCGATTGGGCCACGTGTCATATTTGTCTTATGCCACATGTCTCCTTCCGGGATGATTTCTTTTACACTTCGTGGCTTAGGTACTTCATGTATTCGGGAGTTTTGGCACTTTTATACCATCCTTCGATCATTTTCAAAGTGTCAAATAGATATATCACCGTATATATTTTCTTGTCTTGATCGATGGCTTCTGTTAACTCCGAGGATCTGGACTTCGGTCTTTCCTAGTTTATATGAGCTTCTTATCGTCGGAGTAGATCAATGTCGGAGTTAACCACCTTCTTCCTTTTAGCACGATCTAACGGTTTCAATATTTATTTATCACGCAGTAGATCACTGCTCCAGCAACCACCTCTTCCTTTGTGCACGACTAACGGTTTCAATATTGTCCGTAATCCAGATCAACGGTTGATAGGATTTCCCTGCTCTTCCTCTAATTCGACGGTCGACGGGAGTTAGCGACTTTGGGGCTTCGACCTTCGGGTAAACTTACATGTTTCAGACTCCATTTCGCCGGAGTGGTTAGCGCTTAATTCTAGATCAAATATATATTTAATGGATGGGAAACCATCCAAATATCCTTCTTGATCGATGGTTGGCATTATTTTGTGACTTCGGGATTTCATGGATTCTTTCTTGTCTCCAGTAATCGCTGAAGTGGCAAAGTGCCGAAGTGTCAAAGTTATTTATCAGCTACTTGATCCAACGGTCCATAATGCTACTACTTTAGATATGACATTTGAGATTTAATCCTTCCCAACCTATGACTTTACCTTGATCTAACCATCTTGGATTTTCCCAAACTAAGAATGAATGGTTCATGTAACTCGATCCTTTACAAACGGATTTATTTACTCACAGAACTTTGTCTCCTGTGTTATTTCAAATGCTCCATCTCTTCTGATCTTCAATTAACGTTCTTCCTTCTAAGCTTTGGGTTTATATTGTATTCTTTTTCACCTTGTTGACATCAATGAAAATATCATACCATTGTGTCCAACATTCTCCATGTTTTCCCTTGAAGTCAACCTTTTCTTTGAAATATTTTTATTTTTGTTGCTTATCAATTTCCTCCCCCTTTGACAGCAATGACAGAGGGGATCTTTCTCCGTCCCCCCTGTGGTTATGCTCCCCCTGACCATGTGCCCCTTTTCTTCTAATGTGACTTTTGTGGTTTTAATGAGGTAAGTGAATTACTCCCAATTTTTTTCGAAGATTTTCAAAGGTACTTCTAGGAAAAGGTTCTGTGAATATGTCTGCAATTTGTTCTTTGGTGTCCACATGCATTATTTTAACCACTCTTTGAGTAATCTAATCTCTTAAGAAATGGTATTTGATTGGCATGTGTTTGGTTTTAGAATGCATTACTGGATTTTTAAAGATATTTATGGAACTATTGTTATCACAATTAATAGTAATGGGATCATCATATCTTATTTGTAAATCTTCCAATGTTTGCTTCATCCAAAGAACTTGTGTACAGCAGGATGCAACAACAATGTATTATGCCTCTATTGTGGATAGTGATGTGAATTTATTTTTCTTACTTAGACAGGCTACCAAACATTTTCCTAAAAAAAAATGCCCCTCCACTGGTGCTTTTCCTATCATCTATACTACCAGCCCAATCTCCATCAGTGTGTGCAGTTAGATTGAAGTCTTTATCTTTTGGATACCATAATCCAAGTTCTAAGGTGCCTTTAAGATATCTGAATATTCTATTTACTTCTTTAAAAGTGAGTTTATTTAGGGGCAGATTGAAATCTCCCCACGATTCCTACAACCTACATGATGCCAGATATCGTTGTCGTTGAATAGAGAAGACTTCCAACCATTGATCTGTACATCATTTGGTCCACTTTTGGTGAGTCATCTTCTAGTCTTATTTTACATCCAGTGACCATGGGAGTACTCATAGGTTTATTGTGTTCCATTTGGAATTTCTTTAGAATTTCCTTGATATATTTGTCTTGGGAAATGAATATTCCTTTTTATGTTTGAGTTACTTGTAAACCTAAGAAGAAGGACAATTCTCCCAACATAGACATTTCAAATTCTTCTTGCATTTTGGTTGCAAAATTTCTACTTAGTATAGTAAGATTACCTCCAAATATGATGTCATATACATATACCACCACAACAATCATGTTTTGATTCTCAATTTTGATGTATAATTTGTTGTTAGTAGTCCCTCTCTTATATCCTTGCTTTTGCAGGTACTGATCAATCCTTGAGAACCATGCTTTGGGGGCTTGTTTAAGACCACACATGGCCTTATTTAGCTTGCACACATAGTCATGATTTTTTGTGAACATGAAGCCTTTTGGTTTCTCAACATAGACTTCTTCTTCTAGTGTTCCATTAAGGAATGTTGACTTGACATCCATCTGATAGATTTTGAAATTTCTGAAGCATGCAAATTCCAGGAACATTCTAATGGCCTCAAGTCTTGCTACTGGAGAAAAAGAATATTCAAAATAAATGCCTTCCACTTGGGAATATCCTTTGCAAACTAGTATGGCTTTGTTCTTTATAATATCCCCATTTTCATTTAGTTTCTTCTTGAAGATCCACTTGGTTCCTACCACATTCTTGTCTTTGGGTCTTGGAACTAGTTCCCAAGTCTGGTTCTTCTCTATTTCGTATAGTTCTTCATCCATTTATTTTATACAATCTTTACTTTTGTTGGCTTCTTTAAATGACTTAGATTCTATCAGGGATAACATTGCTTGTTCTAATTCAAATTTGAGTTTCCTTCTTGTTTCCACTCCTGCATTTTTATCTCCAATAATATGACTTTCAGGATGACACTTTTGAACCCTTTTTGATGGCGATTTTGGCAAGGATGTTTCTTTGTCATCTTAATCATCAGTGTGGGGTTCATTTTCTTTACGCTCTTCATCAACTTCTTCATTCTAATATTTTCCATCACTTTTATCATCATATGTTGATATGTTTTGGGGTATGACTTGTCTCAATTTTAGATAATCTATCTTTACATTGGCACTTTCCACCATTTTATGTAGTCTTAGGTTATAACATCTATAATCCTTTTTGTTAGGTGAAATTCCTATAAATATGCCTTCATATGATCTTTGGTCAAATTTCCCTAGATTATCCTCATCATTCTTAATGTAACATTTACTTCCAAAAAAACTAAAGTGTTTTACAGATGTTGACCTGCCAAACCATAGTTCATAAGGAGTTTTTTCATGGATGGGTCTCAATTGAGCTCGATTAAGTATGCAGATTGTTGTGTAGATTGCATCTCTCCATAATTTGTCTGTAGGCTTGTCTTCATTTAACATGGTTCTTGAATCTTCTTGAACTATTTTGTTTTTTCTTTCCACCACTCCATTTTATTGAGGAGTCTTGGGAGTTGAAAATTGTCTTTTGATGCCATGCTTTTCACAGAATTGAATGAACTCTTTAGAGGTGAATTCTCCTCCATTGTTTGATCTCAAACATTTAATTTTGAGATCGGTTTCATCCTCTACAAGGACTTTGTATGTTTTAAACTTCTCAAAGGCTTCTGATTTTTCTTTTAGAAAGTATACCCAAGTCATTCTTGTGTGATTATCAATGATCAACATAAAAGAATATTCACCATAAATACTTTTAGTTCTGGTAGGTCCACATATATCTATGTGAATAAGTTCTAATGGTTTTTTTGTGAAATTCTCTTTTGTTTTGAAACTAACTTTTGTATGCTTCCCTATTTGGGAATGTTTGAAAATAGGATTTCAAGGCTTTATAATCTTTGGCAGATCCCTTACTACCTCCTTCTTATTGTCTTTGATTAAGTTTTCAAAACTTATATGTCCCAAATTTTTATGCCATATCCAACTTTCATCTTCTTGACCTAAACAACATTTTTATTCTCCTTCCATGTCAAGGATGTACACATTGTTGGATGTTCTTGGTGAAACTTCCACTATCTTCCCTGAATCTTCTCTTTTTATCTCACATTTCTGAGAATCAAAGGTAAGTATGTGACTTTGATCACATGTTTCACTTACACTCAGGATATTAGGCTTAATATTTTCTACTAAAAGTAAATTTTATGCTTTGGCCTTGTTATTCCCTAGGCTAACAGTGCCTTTTCCAAGTATCTTGGTTGATACATTATCTCCAAAGGTGAATTTTCCTTTTTGTTTCTTTGTTAACTTGAGAAATTTTCTTTGATCTCCAGTAATGTGTTTATAACATCCATTTTCTATATACCACTGACATCCTTTGTTTTTGGCATACAAGGCTACTTTACACTCTGCTTTCTCTACTTTCTTTTTCTTCCATACTTTTTTATTGTTGGGAATATTTATCTCTTTGACATACCTTGAAAATCTACATTCACTGGATTCATGTCCATAGTTATTAAATTTGAGGCATTCTATATTGTAATCTTGTAATGGAGAGAACAAATTATAGTTTCTTTTATTTTTATTGAACTTATGACTTATTTGGACATTTTTTGGATTGTGATTTCTATAGGCTTTACAATGTATTGCTTTGTGTCCAAAATTATTGCAGGAATAGCAATATCCAAGGAAGATATATTGATATCTGTTAGAGGGATTTCTTCTGGTGATTGCATTCTTCTTGTCATCTTTTTCTTTAGTAGGGGATGTTGATTTCTGTTTATTTGGGATGGTCTCCAATGGAATCATCCTCGCCTTATTATCTTCTCTTCTTAAGGGGATTTTAAGAGCATCTTCATAATTGATTGGTCTTTTGACAGATCTGTGTGATGTATAAATTGAGTCTTGGGTGTATCCCAAACCAGTCTTGTTATTTGGTGACCTCTAACTACTGAGAATTTCATCCAATATCTTTGAACTATTTTCAAATTTTGATCCCTTCTTTTCTTTCTTAAGTTCACCTTTTAGCAGCTTAATCTTAGCTTCTAGCTTCTCACATACTTGTTCTCTATCATTGGGTTGTTTTAAAATGACTTCTTCAATTCTTTTAGCTTCCAGGAGTTGGGAGTTCAAATCATTGATGATCTGCTCTAATTCTTTGATGGTTCTTGATGCATCTATTTCTCTTGATTGATGTGATTCTTCAAATTCTTGAAGTTGGGCCCTAAGTAGCTTGTTCTTCTTTTTATACTTTCTTAGTTCCT
>SNQJ01S0029248.1:150108-178404 GCA_010110895.2 Picea sitchensis
AGTATCAGAACAGGTGAATCAAGCGATATCCTTCTGAAGTTGAAAACGTTTTGGGCGAGATTTAGCACGGGAAGACGAGTTCGTGGCAGAAGAGACGTCCTTTTTTTATTTTCACTTGGACGCTCCCCATAGAGTGTGGCAGGAGCGTCCTATGGCAAGACACGCCTGGTGTTGGGCTCGAGGAGTGTCCAAAGAAGGATGCGCCCGAAACAAGGCAAGAGGAGCGTCCCTCACCCTTAGACGCCCATGTAGGTGGGTGGAGGAGCGTCCCTCCTTTTAAGCGCATATTAAACAAAGAAGTGGATATGTTAAACGTAACATAATGTTATGTGAGGATATATCTTAAAAATTCTTTAAAGGTTATGTGGGGTTTATTAAATGGGTGGAGGAATGACTTACCTTTTATAATTAATTAATTAAAAAAAAAAAAAAAACAGATTATCTGATGGAAACGTATCTTTATGTGAGGTGGATAAGTGTTTTTAAAAGGAAGGTGAATGTTTTAAAAGAATTAAAGAATATATATATTACCTTTAAACATAAGAGTATTTCTCCATATCAAAAGTTTAGTTTTTTTATTTAGTAGTGGTGTGAGTAATTTGTGTTAATGAATAAGATGCAGAGTGTAAAACTTGAGATTGAGAAATTCAACGGGAAGAATAATTTCGAATTGTGGAAGGTCAAGATGCAAGATATGCTCGTGCAACAAGGAGTGACGAAGGCACTATTGGGCAGGTCAAAGAAACCCTTATCTATGTTAGACGAAGAGTGGGAAGACATTGATGCAAGAGCACTCAATGCTGTTCGTTTGTTTTTGGCCCACGATGTTCTGTTTAACATTGTTGCAGAGAAAACAATAGCATGCTTGTGGACAAAGTTGGAAAGCCTATAGATTATGAAATCCTTGATGAATAGAATCTTTCTAAAAAGGCAGTTGTACAGTTTGCACATGAAAGAAGGTACAAAAATAATTGACCACTTAAATACCTTCAATACTCTTTTATGTCAGTTGACTAGTATGGGACTAAAATTCGATTCTGAAGATAAGGCAATTACATTATTGTGTTCTCTGCCCGAGTCATGGGATCATTTTGTTACCTCTGTTAGTTTTAGTTCATCAGAAGCTATTGAGTTTGATGACATTGTTGGAGCTCTATTGTTTGAGGAAACAAGGAAGAAATCCAATCTAGAAACCTCTACATTTGAAGCGATCGTGGTCAGAGGTCGATCTAAAGAAAGAGGGTAGAATCAGAGAGGTACTTCTCGATCAAAGTCAAAAGGCAAGAAGAGTAAGCTTAAGTGTTGGTACTATGGCAGATCTGGGCACCTTAAGAAAGATTGTTGGAAACGACAACATGCCTCCAAAGAAGACTCTACAAAAGAAACAAAGGAAGCAAATACAACTGAAACAAGTTCAACTTCAGGTTTAGGTATGACTGATGAGGTTTTGTCAATTAGTAATGTTTCGCGTCATGATCAACATTGGTTGTTATATCCTGGTGCGTCTAATCAAATGTGTCTTCATAGACACTGGTTCTTTTCTTACTAGTCTATAGATGACATAATTGTTTATATGGGAAACAACATTTCCTGTAAAATTGTTGGAATTGGTAGCATTCAAATTAAAATGTATGATGGTTTTGTAAAGACATTAACTGATGTGAGACATGTACCTGAGTTGAAAAAGAACCTAATATATTTGGGAGTCCTAGATTCTGGAGGATACAAGTGTACAGTTCAAGGTGGAGTTATGAAGGTCTACAAAGGAATCTTACTGGTCATGAAGGCTAAGAGGATAGGGAATCTTTATCAGCTAGAAGGAAGAACTGAGTTAGATTATGCAACAACAATATCTGAGAACGCCAGTGATTCTACTCGACTATGGCATCAACGTTTGGCTCATATGAGTGAGAAAGGACTTAAGGTACTGGAAGATTGTAAGTTACTTCCTAGTTTAAAGTCTTTAAATTTAGATTTCTCCAAATATTGTATTTATGGAAAACAGAGTAGGCAGGAGTTTAAAACATGAAGACACACTAGTAAAGGTATCCTTGATTACATCCACTCAAATGTTTGGGGATCATCTCCTACTGTTTCGTATGGATGAACACGAACAAGTTTCTGAAGAGGTTCATGAAGAAGTTCCTGCAAAAGAAAATGTGGATGGCGATAATAATCAACAAAATGTGGATCATCCACAAACATCCCTAAGGAGATCTACATGGGTTAGAAATCCTCCTAGAAGGTATGATGATTTTGTTTCATCTGTTTCTTTGATTACTAATGATGAAGAACCTACTTGCTATCAGAAAGCAATGGAGGTGTCTGATAGTGAAAAATGGAAAGATGTGATGAAAGAGGAAATGAATGTGTTAGAGAGGAATGGAACATGAGACATGGTAGAACTTCCGAAAGACACGAAGACTCTAGGTTGCAAGTGGGTCTTTAAGCTGAAGAGGGGTGCTGATGATACGACTGAAATGTACAAAGCAATACTGGTTGCAAAAGGATATTCTCAAAAAGAAGGTATTGATTTTCATGAGATTTTTTCACCAGTTGTTAAGGTTGTTTAAATTCGAGTTGTGTTAGAATTAGTTGCGTTACTTGATCTGGATTTAGAGCAGATAGATGTTAAAACATCATTCTTACATGGATATTTAGATGAAGAAATATACACGGAACAACTAGAAGGGCTTGTTCAAGCTTGTAGGAAAAGGTTTATTTGCAGGCTCAATAAGTCATTATATGGTCAGAGGCAGTCTCTCAGACAATGGTACAAGAAATTTGATTATTTCATGATGAACCATAATTATACAAGGAGTGAGTATGATCATTGTGTCTATTTTAAAATGTTTGATAATGACATATTCATTATTTTGGTGCTTTATGTTGATGACATGCTTTTAGCAAGCAAGAACATGAAAAAGATCAATAGGTTAAAGGCTCACATGGCTAGGACATTTGATATGAAAGATCTAGCAGCAACAAAACAGATCTTGGGCATGGAGATACTCAGAGGTAGGAAAAATGGTAAGCTTTGGTTATCACAATAGAAGTATGTAGAGAAAATACTTTTGAGGTTTGGTATGAATAGTGTGAAACCAATCTCAATCCCTTTGGCTTCCCATTTCAAGCTTTCTTCATGTTTATGTCCTAGTACAGATGAGGAAAAGGAATATATGTCTCGTGTATCGTATGCTAATGCAGTAGGAAGTTTAATGTATGTGATGGTGTGTACAAGGCCAAATATTTCACATGCAGTTGGTGTTGTTAGCAAATACATGACAAATCGAGGAAAAGAGCATTGAGAAACAATGAAATGGGTGCTTCAGTATTTGAGGGGCACAAGTAATTACTATATCACCTATAATGTGGTAGTGATTTAGTCTACAGATATGTTGATTCAGATTTTGCAGGTGATTTGGACAAGAGGAGATAAAATTCAGGTTATGTTTTTACTCTTGCAGGTGGAGCTATTAGTTGGATGTCAAAGCTTCAGAATATTGTTTCTTTATCCACTACAGAGGCATAATATGTAGCTGCTTCACATGCTTGCAAGGAAGCAATTTGGTTAAAAGGTTTACTGGGTGAGTTTGGAAGGATGCAGGAAAAAGTAAAATTATTCTGTGATAGTCAAAGTGCTATTCACTTGGCTAAAAATACTGCTTATCACAGCAAGACAAAACATATTCTTGTTAAATACCATTTTGTAAGACAGGTTGTAGATGAAGGTGGAGTGACTCTTGAAAAAGTCCATACAAAGAAAAATTGTGTAGACATTTTCACAAAACTAGTACTGTTAGAGAAGCTTAATTGGTTCTTGGCTTCTCTTAGCTTGCAAGGAAGGTGATGAATAAATTGGGCATGATATAGCAGGTAAATTGTTGTCAAGGTGGATATTGTTGAATATGCCAACTAATTTCCAAGATATTGTGGATATTGGAAGATTTCATGGCTCCTATTTTGTAGTTGTTTGTTAAACCAAATCTACCAATTTGGTATGAGCACAAATTATGAGGGACAATTTTGTAACCGAATGGAATTGTTTTTTATTCATGTAAGCCCATAGAGGCGAAGGTTGAATGGAGGTTGGGTCGAATAGTTATATGTATCATTGGAAGCCTGTGTTTAGTGGTTTTTGTAAATTATCCCTTGAACAATAAGAAAATACCAATTATCATTGCCCCGTGGAGGTTTCCCTTACAAGAAGGGTTTTACCACGTAAATGGCAGTGTCAATTATGTGTATGTTTGTTGTGTTATTCGTCTTGTTTGATAATTGTAATTGTTCTACTTGTTCTTGTTTTGCTTCTACTGCATAACATATAATTTTTAACAATTACGTTGGAGGTCTACTTCTTAGATTGTCAAGAACATATTGCAATTCAAATGTCTTTAGTACAAATTCCTATTTATTACTATTATTATTCTGGATTCTATCCATAACAATAGCTTTTCAGTTTCAAATTATTGTCCATTTTCATTCTTTGTTGGCTTCTTTTACCTTTTGAAATTCCTTCATTTATAAATATTCTTTTGATCCTTTTAAACTTGGATATTTATTGAATATGCCATATTTATGGTTATTAAAACTTATTTTGACACAAATCAACCTATCTTTATGTTCGATTATTCTTCCCAACCTCTTTACTTCTATGATGTAAGTTGTTTCAATTTATGATTTATTTTTTAGTTCTTCTTTTACAATTGCTAGCGTGTCCTAATCTTGTTGTTCTTTTATACCAAAAATTATGAGATTGAAGGTTCTTTTGTTACACTCCTGATCCAAATGGATTAGCTTATTCATTTAAAAGAAGGGTAACAATCATTCCTCCCAACCACCCAAGCTAAACCCAAAACAAATGTGGATTGAACCCATAATTCGAGGAAGAAGGAAAAGAAAGTGCATGAATATTCATGAATAATTGATTGTCTTTGACTAGTCATAATGATCCATTTAAAAATGATAATGGTTGAAGAATTTATGCTTGGAGCTGCAATGATCAAAATAATTTTAATCCTTTTTTCAACATCTATCTTATATATTTTATGCTTAATATTGGGGAAAATATTTTTCAGTTTTTTTTCAATGTTTATCTTTTTTTTTTTAATATTTAATATTTTTTTCCAATGGCTATTTCTTAATTGTTTTTTTTTAAATTTATTTACGAGTTCTTGGTTCATCGTTGTTATAGATTTTTCTATCTTGATGATAGGTGGAGTGTCTACAAGTGAAGTGTCCACTCAAAACATTGAAAGTTTTATAAACACAATTTACTTAAAAATATTAAGCAACATGTAAAAACCTGTACACTCACAAAATTGTATTAACAAAATCATCATAAAGAATTGTTCTCGAAAAACTATAAAAAACATGATTGATTAGTTTTGAATAAATCTAAGAATGCATTGCTATTGATTATTTGTGACCAGATCAATGGAGCTATGATCTCAATATCTATTCAAGAAGAATCTAAATATTTTTGAGGGGTTGATTCATGAGGTAATTATATTAGTGTAATGTTGTTGTTGAAGGAATGGAAGATCTAAAGACCATTACTACTCTTTGCAAGACTAAAAGTCCCAAGTTGCTGGTTAAATAATATCGCCTAGAGACTCCATAAAGAAAGATTTATATGTTGGAATAAATTTAAGGTCATCTGTGATGATATTTCTTAGAAGATTTGTTTCACGAGTTGAAGATCCAAAAAACATACCATGAAGGGAAAGGTGAATAGTCATAATCCACATAGTATGCTCATTTCACACTTTACTTTAGGATATAGCATGTATCTATATTACCGAGGTTCCATAGCTTCCCATGGGAATCAACCATGATGGTTGGGAAAGAGGTATGTTCCATTAGATTTTACTACCATAAAAGGGAAACCTCACACATTTCCAAATGGATGTAGAGAAAAGCTTAAAACATTCCACATACATAACACTATTTTTGTTAAGGGCCATTTAGAAGCATATAATGATATTGTGATTTTGTTAATGATGTATGTATTGAGCATGTAGATATGGTTATGAAAAATTTTATGCACACATTAGAGAAATATGCTAGGGAATGCTATTTTTTTTTTAAATATAGGAGAATCAATAATTGGTCGGGATTAGGCCTAAGTTCAAATCCAGTTTCCTGCCACTATAAACCCTAGGTTATTGCCAAAATCCCTCAAGATAGAGCCTAGAAGGAAACCTATGACTTATTAAGGACCGAGACGTTCGAAGACACACCTACAAGGGGGGTCCCACTCATGGGGGTGCCTATCGTTCTAGCCTTATCACAACAAGACAAGGTCTCATCGGGAATTTGAACGTGGGCGGGGAGAGTGCAAGACCTACCTCCCAACCATCTTGTGAAACCAACTCAACTTAGGGAATCCTATTTTCATTTTCACAAGGAACATTTCCATTTGGGATATATTTGAAGAAGCATTATAAGAAGGATGGGGTAGTCAAGGAGATGTTAAATGATATATAGAACCCAACTTGTTGGACAGTTGGGAATATGCTCCAATGTAGCTCTAAGTTATAATGGTAGATCTCCCAAGGTATAGAAACACTAGTATCATTGTGTGTAGCTCTTTATTTTTCCGTTTCTAAACTCTCATTATAATGTAATGCTTGCAATGCTCCTCATTTGGAGCAATATTGTTATATTGTTTAATAATGAGCATATACGATTAATAAATCTCTCTAAAGATATGTTGGATTTCATGAGAGTCTTTCAATTTCCACATAGAACTCTATTGTTGATAATGAATGACATTTGACAAACAATTTCAAGGAAGATTTGTCCAGAGGTGCTAGTTGTGATAAATATCTTCCAAGTTTTGCAAAGAGTTCAAGTAGTGTTGAAAATAATATGTCTAATATTTATGACAAGTCGAAAGATTATAAATGCTCTTGCATTCTTTGTTTGTCTAAAGGTGATAAATAAGCATACAAGGTTAAGTAAGAGGAGAAGATATGCTTAAATTCTTGATTTTGATGAGGATGAAACTCATGATTCTAATGACTGCTACAACTGTGAAGAACATGATAAATATGAAGGGGTTTCCTACACAAACATAAAAAATATTTGGTATGACATTGGTTATTGTTGGGACAACAGATTTTGTGGTGGTCACACCAATTTCCCATGCCCTTCTTTGAATTCTTTTTCTTCTTCTTTGCATGCAACTTTGAAGGGTCCTCTTGAGGATGTTTATTTTTTCTTTGTCCTTTATTTTGATAGTTAGGCCCTCCTTTACCCTTCTTGTATTGCAGTTGATTTCCAAGCCCAAACTCTTTCTTACCCTTTTGCTAAAATGTGTACTCAGTCTCGACAACACAACATTAAGCAACTCCTAGTGAAGAGATGTCCAATAACTCCATTTCTGATTGGATGTATTATGTTGGCCACTATGGTATTTTTGAACCAAGTTTCACTTAGAGTCTTCTCTTTATCTTGATGCAAAGTCTTCCATCTCATGTATTTCTCTTCATAGTTTCCAACATGTAAATACTCATCCTTGTGCACATTTACAAATTTTTCTCGAGTGGGTACTATTGCATACAATTGAGAATTTCCAACATGTTGTGTCCAATAAATATCCCACCAATCTTTGACATGGGGAAGGGCATTTAGGAGTGCAAAAGTAATATTCTCATGAAAATATTGTGAATAGAGAAATAAACCTCTAGTAAATTTATCCATCTTTCCAAAGCTTTTGCATCTATCTTTATTTTAAATAGAGGGATATCAAAATTAACTTGTACATTGAAGGGTGTTGTTCCTATGAAATTATTTCTTATTGAAGGAGCCACCATCCTTATTGGAATTCCTCAAAGGATTTGGGATAAATGGTCCTTCATCTCATTCCTCTCACTCTAAGGATTCTTAGAGCAACAACTTGAAAATATCTCCTACATTGCCATCTTTCTTTTCATCTACCATGGGTGCCTCTTGGAACAATGAGGGAAGTCTTCAACAGGCTCTCAATTAATTCAAGTCCCAACTCCTTGTACACTAACCTCATTAGGGACATGCATGGAAAAACAAGAAAGATAATATTATTCTAATACCAATAATCTAGATTGTATTGCGAATGGAGTGTAAGAACACAAAAATGTAGAGATAACACAAGAACAATATTGAAAGCAGAGTATTATAGTAAAAACCAAATTCTACTGTCAAATCAAGTGGTGAAAAACACATCAATATACATAACAATAAACATGGCTAGAATGGTGGTAGATTTGCCCTAATAAGAGATGTGGCAACTACACTCACTCAAAAAAAATACCATAATAAGAGGCTAAATCTACATTATATTATAATTTCCAAAAACCTTAAGAGGAAAAACCCTGCTAACCCAAAAATGCTAAACTTAGGAGTTGAAGTGGTGAAAGGAATGTAGGCTTAGGGAGCCTAATTAGTATGTTAATTTCCTAGGGCCATAACTTACAGACAAAATTTTTGTTTGGGGTGCTCGAGGATTTATGTTTGGTAAGTGATCATCCTTAGAAAATGTTGTTTAAGGCCCCAAAAAAGCATAAGAAGTTTAAGACTCAAAAATTGTTGTAAATCTGATAAGGTTCATGACTATTTTTAAGATAGTGGAAATATTGAAAGGACAATTGGATAATTTGTTACCCCTTGGGAAACAATCATCCCAATTGTCAAATTCTTACATTAGATGGGGAAAGTTTTGTTGACTCTAGTTCTCAAAACCACTTTCCTCGGTGAATAAGCTACCATGCTTTGACAATTTGATAGAGTTTTATGTTATGTAGGTGGGTTCTCTTCAACTTGGTGTCCATGATTTGGTCTACTAAAACCTTCTCAAGGTATTCATAGGTTAAGATATGTAGGGTCCGAGTGTTCTTCCACCTTTGAGGTGTCTGATAGAGGAAGAAAGTACGGCAAAAGAAACTCCACATTAAAGACAAGGTAGAAGATTTAATTCAAAATCATTCTATCCCATAGGCTTGGTGATGTTATAAGGCCCATATTAGAATGGTCTAATATTTTGATGGGTTCTTATGAGTCAGTATTTATACAAGAAAAACCATACCTTGTCACCTACCTAAAACTTGTGTGGAACCCAATGTTGATCATGTCATTATTTGTTCTTTTCATTTTCTTTCTATAAAATATCATGAACTTGTTGTTGTATGTGATGGATCCATCCAACAAAACTTGTTACTTTGTCTACATTTTAATGAGCATGGGAGGACTCCTCATGTATTGATGCAATTGATAGAACTACATTAGTTGTGGGAAATGAATGGAACCCCAAGAACACCTAAGAAGTGTGGTGGCCAATAGTATTATGAAGAGTTATGTTGTAGATGCATTGAACATAAGGAAATATTTCATCCCATGCATGGGGATGTTTGGATTTGTAGATTCTATAGATATTCATAATCATCTTGTTTACTAATTTTTTATGTCCATCAACCTAGAGATGAAAGGTAGTTGATTTGGTCAGTTTATGGACTACGGGGTGAGCCAAAAGATACTTAGGAACCTACTATTCCTATAAGAAACAATGGTTTTTGGAAACCCAAAATGAACCTAAACATGCTTAAATAAGATATTAACAATGAATTCTAATATGAAACCTTTTTTGTAGGGTGAAAATATTTCCATCTTAGAGAACTAATTAAATACCATGCTTTGTTGAGGGAAAACCAAACATACAATCCATGGAGACTTAATCCCAAGGATTATCTGGAGTGGGAAGAGGAATTTAAAGTCCCTTCTTATTGATTCCAAATTTATAAATGTCATAGGTAGTGCATGTTTTGATATATTTCTTGATGTCTTGTTGATGCTTTGGATAATAGATGTACCTTTTTATCACTACCATTGTGTTCTCCACACCAAAATGAACTGTCACCCAACAATAGTGTGCCTCATAAATCATCTCCTCACACTCACCTAACGGAAAATATGGATAGATTGGATGCCACAAAATTCCATCTTAGTGGTGAAAGTATGGAACTTGTTTACTTATAACCAATGTTTGGTATATAACAATAAAGACAATATTGTTGGCATGCAATTAGGGCCACTCTGAAGTCTCATGTCTACAAGAATTTAGAAATGTGTTTAGTGCCAAAACCAGAGGTTAGCTAGGAAATTTGCAACTCGATTGGAGCTTCCTTTATTTTACTTGATGTTAAGGTGGAATTTTTGAAGCTATGTGGATCACATATGATATTATCCATTCTTAAAATTTCCCTATGTATGCATAACTGCAAAGGCCTGTAATTGGTGTGGATGGATACTTTCCTTTTCAAAATATAATGTTTCCATTGTTGAGGAGTCTGAAAAATCTATTTTTCATAAGTGGGGTATCTATGAAACACATTAGAGAGTGTATCACTATGGTATGTCATCAAACTTCCATGTTGTATGAGCACTACAATGACAACATAATCTAGGATAACTGTCTCAATTTCTAATAATTGTTGCATATATAGAAGAATCAATATTAGTGTCATGGATAGGAAATTATTTAACTCCTTGAATGATTTTTTATGTGTCTCCATTCAAACAAATTTGGCCTTGGCTCCATCCTTGGTCACTTGGATGAAGGGACAAAAAATATGAGAGAACCACAACATAAACCTGTGGGAAAATTAGGTGAGGCCTAAGAATATTTGAAGATATATTAGTGTCTTTTGGGTCATCTAGTCATTGGACTTGGATATTCACTATATCCACATGCACACCACACTCATCCATTATTTACCCACGATATTGAATTTTTTACATGTGTGATGAGCAATACCATATGTTGGCATATAATTTGTGTTACCATGGGGTTCTTAGTTCATGTTAAATGCACTTCATATGCTCTTCGCAGGTTTGACCAAAGATGAGGATGTTGTCACGGTATATGATCACAAAATATTTGGTGAATGATTGCATGATATCTTCCACTATCCTCATGAACGTCGTTGGCATAATAGTCAAGATAAAAGTGATGACCAACCATTCAAAGTGTTTGACATAGTGGTATGATATTGTCATTTATGTCAACAGGGTGCAGAAGAATCCAGTATAAACCCAAAGCTTAGATGGAAGAACGTTAATCGAATCTCAGAAGAGATGGCACATTTGAAATAACACATGAGACATATTTTTGTGAGTAAATAAATCCTTTTGTAAAGGATTGAGTTACATGAACTGTTCATTCTTAGTTCGAGACAATCTAGGATTGTTAGATCAAGGTAAATTCATAGGTTGGGAATGATTAAATCTCAATCGTCAGATATGAAGCAGTAGCATTATGGACCATTGGATCAAGTAGCAGATAAATAACTTTGACACTTCGCCACATCAACGATCACTGGAGACAAGAAAGAATCCACAAAATCTTGAAGTCACGAAATAATTCCAACCATCGACCAGGAAGGAGCTTCGGATGGTTTCTCAGCCGTTAGATCCAGATTTGATCTAGAATTAAGCAATGACCTCTATGGAAAGGATTCTGAAACATGTAATTTTACCTGAAGTCTGAAGCCCCGAAGTTGCGAACTCCCGTCGACCATCGGATCCGAGGAAGAGAAGGGAATTCGGTCAACCATTGATCTAGAATAAATATTGAAACCATTAGATCATGCTAAAAGGAAAAAGGTGGTAAAATATGACATTGACCTATTCTGACCATAAGAAGCTTAGATAAACCAAGATATCCCGAACTCCGAATCCCTGGAGTTAACATAAGTCGTCGATCAAGAAAAGAAAATATCTACGGTGATAGATCTATTCAACACTTCAACAATGATCGAAGGATGGTATAAAAGTGAAAAAACTCCTGAAATCCACGAAGTACCGAAGCTATGAAGTGTAAATCCATGAACCAAGAGGGAGACATTTGGAAAAAGACAAATATGACACGTGGCCCAATCGATTAGTGACAAGTGTCAAGGTATAGTTGGCACATTAGGTATAAGAAATTCATGAATCAAGGTGACACATGGAAACCACTCAACTAGTGCCACGTCAATAATGACGTCAGCAAGACACATCACTTTGGGACTACATCCTCCGGGGATATCCAACTTCTCCCACTAGATAAAACATCTGAAGTGTCGAAGGCCGAAGTCATGAATTAACGTTTGGCCGTTGATCTAATATCCTACAGAATATTTCTTGACCGTCTGATCAAGTATAATGGAAGGATAGAGTAAGAGTGAATCATGAAGTAACACTAACTGTTGATATACTTCAAGAGCATTCTCAAACATTGATCAAGCATAATGGAAGGATAGCATAAGCAGAGGTGTTAACCGATAGGAAGTAGTCACCACCATTCTATGACTTATTTGGTAGGTAAACCTCCAGAGGGATTTCTCTACTCCATATTCATGGAGACAAAAATAGTTGAAGTCCCATAGTGAATGAGAACTGTTCATCCCAACTCCTGATTAAGTCCTGACCGTTGATTTGTTTGAAGCCTATGGATAATCCAGAATCTTCCATCTAACAGAAGATTACATATTGGCCGTTTGATCTTCTATTGAATACAATATACACACTTCGAGGAAATGTACTCTGGGAGGATTTAATGACTGCAAAGGCCGGATGTCCTGAAGGACGAACTACTGGAGAACATGGTTCCAACATCGATCACGTGATAAGGTAAAAAATCTAAAGGGGATATAAGTAAATAATCTCTCGGACGTTTGGATGCGGTCCCACGTAGAAGAATAGGGGCGAAAGAATAAAGTGCTAATAAAAAAATGCTTGGAATGGATAAGCTCATGGTTTCGAGCTCGTGGTCATAAGAATTTTGGTTGAAGGGAAGCGCCTATTGATTAAGACTCAAATTCACAAAAAAATAGACTAATGAACCGATACAGAGTCATTATTAAAGAAGAGTTAAATCATGAGCATTATGAATAAAGAATAAAAAGGAAAAATGATATTATTTAAAGTTTAATATTATCATTTAAATGAAGAGGTGCAATGGTTCAAAGTTCTAATAAAGGGACACAATGTTTCAATGCTCACACCAGTTGGAAGACTATATAAACAAGAGATAATGATGAGAATAAAGTGTCTCTGCAGTCCAGATCAGAAGATCAAAAGCATAAGCAGAGTCCAAGAAGGAAAGCTGAAGATACTAATGTAGTGAGGGTGGAAGGGAGGATCAAAGAAGGATTCATATTATTTACTAAGTAAAGTGTGAAAACAAGGGAGTTGGTGCTTCCTAAGGTTGGTGCCCTAAAGACAAGGGAGTTGGTGCTTTCTAGGGTTGGTTCCCTAAAGACAAGGGAGTTGGTGCCCTAAAAAATGGGGGTTGGTGCTTCCTAGGGTTGGTCCCCTAAAACAAGGGAGTTGGTGCTTCCTAGGGTTGGTTCCCCGAAGAAGGGGATTTGTGTATCCAAGAGTTGGTGCTCTAAAGAGGATTGGTGTCCTTCACAAACACAATATTATTCTTTATAAACATTGTGATTATTGAAGTATACTTATATAATTGATGTTTAAATACAAAGTCCATTGTTGATCAATAATGATGATAATTATAATAACAAATTAATTACTAATTGTTTAAAAGATATCTGGATTCAACCCCCCTCTCAATGTTCTAAGTGTGAGTATCCCGAGCCAAATTACCTTCCCCTCTCAATATTTCTAAGTATTGGTATCAGAGCAAGTACCTTCAGCATAGTCTAATAAATGGAAGTAGATCCTGAAATAAATGGATCAGCAAGAGAGAATGTCTTCCAACAAAGAACCATTGTTTAACATAGGTGGTTATGATTTCTGGAAAATAAGAATGAAAAGCTACCTTTGGCTCTTGGTTTTTATGTTTGGAAATATGTAGTAGATGGTTATATTTCACCAACTACTCCACCCACATATACTGCAGGAAAGAAGATTTGCAATGAAAACTCAAGAGAATTCAATGCCATTCTAGGAGGATTAACAAATCCTATATTTTTGAAGGTAATGCATTGTAAGTCAGCTAAAGAGATCTGGGATAAACTGGAGGTTATATATGAAGGAGATAGCAAAGTCAAGGAAGCCAAACTACAAATCTACGGAGCTCAGTTTGAAAATTTGAAGATGAAATAAGAAGAGAACATTGATGAATACCTTCATAGGGTAGATGAGGTAGTTAAATCAATCAGAGCAGCAGGAGAAGAACTTTCAAACAAACCTATTGTACAAAATATATTAAGGTCATTGCCTATGAGGTATAATGCCGAAATTTCCACAATTGAAGATAGATCAGAACTTGACAAACTCATAGTAGATCAGCTCCATGGAATTCTTACAACATATGAGATGAGAATAGGGAACAAAAACACATCAAAAGAAGAAACAACATTTAAGGCATCTAAAGAAAAGAAGAAACAAGAACATATGTCTAATGAAGACCAGTCAGACATATTAGATGTAGAAGAGGCCAACTTTATAAAGAAATTCCAGAAAGGATTTGGAAAATGTAAAGGAAAGTTACCCTTCAAATGTTTCAACTATGGCATAATTAGACACTTTGCTAACAAATATCCCTATCCCAAGTAGGAGGATAATGATGATGAAGAATCCCACAACCAGAAAAACCAATACAAGAAGAAATTTTATAAGAAAAAGAAAAACTTCTACTCCAAAGAAGACATCAACTCTTCAAACATAAATGAATATGAAGATTCTGAGCTTCTATTTATGCGAATGAACAATCAAAATAATAATATAGATAATGACGAAAACTATGAAAGTGAAGGTGAAGTAGATCTAGAAGTTGAACTGATTAGTGCTCTAGAGGAACTAAGAAAGTATAAAAAGAAGAACAAGCTACTTAGGGCCCAACTTCAAGAATTTGAAGAATCACATCAATCAAGAGAAATAGATGCATCAAGAACCATCAAAGAATTAGAGCAGATCATCAATGATTTGAACTCCCAAATCCTGGAAGCTAAAAGAATTGAAGAAGTCATTTTAAAACAACCCCATGATAGAGAAAAAGTATGTGAGAAGCTAGAAGCTGAGATTAAGCTGCTAAAAGTTGAACTTGAGAAAGAAAAGAAGGGATCAAAATTTGAAAATAGTTCAAAGATATTGGATGAAATTCTCAGTAGTCATAGGTCACCAAATAACAAGAATGGTTTGGGATACACCCAAGAATCAACTTATACATCACATGAATATGTCAAAAGACCAATCAATTATTCAGATGCTCTTAAAATCCCCTTAAGAAGAGAAGATAATAAGGTGAGGATGATTCTATTGGAGACCATCCCAAATAAATAGAAATCAACATCCCCTACTAAAGAAAAAGATGACAAGAAGAATGCAATCACCAGAAGAAATCCCTCTAACAGATATCAATATATCTTCCTTGGATATTGCTATTCCTGCAATAATTTTGGACACAAAACAATACATTGTAAAGCCTATAGAAATCACAATCCAAAAAATGTCCAAAGAAGCCATATGTTCAACAAAAATAAAAGAAACTATAATTTGTTCTCTCCATTACAAGATTACAATATGGAATGCCTCAAATTTAATAACTATGGAAATGAATCCAGTGAATGTAGATTTTCAAAGTATGTCAAAGAGATAAATATTCCCAACAATAAAAAAGTATGGAAGAAAAAGCAAGTAGAGAAAACAGAGTGTAAAGTAGCCCTGTATGCCAAAAACAAAGGATGTCAATGGTATATGGAAAATGGATGTTATAAACACATTACTGGAGATCAAAGAAAATTTCTCAAGTTAACGAAGAAACAAAAAGGAAAATTCACCTTTGGAGATAATGTATCAACCAAGATACTTGGAAAAGGCACTGTTAGCCTAGGGAATAACAAGGCCAAAGCAGAAAATATACTTTTAGTAGAAAATATTAAGCCTAATATCCTAAGTGTAAGTGAAACATGTGATCAAGGTCACATACTTACCTTTGATTCTCAGAAATGTGAGATAAAAAGAGAAGATACAGGAAAGATAATGGTAGGTTCACCAAGAACATCCAACAATGTGTACATCCTTGACATGGAAGGAGAATAAAAATGTTGTTTAGGTCAAGAAGATGAAAGTTGGATATGGAATAGAAATTTTGGACATATAAGCTTTGAAAACTTAATCAACGACAATAAGAAGGAGGCAGTAAGGGATTTGCCAAAGATTATAAAGCCTTGAAATCCTATTTGCAAACATTCCCAAATAGGGAAGCATACAAAAGTTAGTTTCAAAACAAAAGAGCATTCCACAAAAAAATCATTAGAACTTATTCACATAGATATATGTGGACCTACTAGAACTAAAAGTATTTATGGTAAATATTATTTTATGTTGATCATTGATAATCACACAAGAATGACCTGGGTATACTTTCTAAAAGAAAAATCAGAAGCCTTTGAGAAGTTTAAAACATACAAAGTCCTTGTAGAGAATGAAACCGATCTCAAAATTAAATGTTTGAGATCAAACAATGGAGGAGAATTCACCTCTAAAGAGTTCATTCAATTCTGTGAAAAGCATGGCATCAAAAGACAATTTTCAACTCCCAAGACTCCTCAATAGAATGGAGTGGTGGAAAGAAAAAACAAAATAGTTCAAGAAGATGCAAGAACCATGTTAAATGAAGCCAAGCTTATAGACAAATTATGGAGAGATGCAATCTACACAACAATCCACATACTTAAGCGAGCTCAATTGAGACCCATCCATGAAAAAACTCCTTATGAACTATGGTTTGGCAGGCCAACATCTGTAAAACACTTTAGAAATTTTGGAAGTAAATGTTACATTAAGAATGATGAGGATAATCTAGGGAAATTTGACCCAAGATCATATGAAGGCATATTTATAGGAATTTCACCTAATAAAAAGGATTATAGATGTTATAACCTAAGACTACATAAAATGGTGGAAAGTGCCAATGTAAAGATAGATTATCTAAAATTGAGACAAGTCATACCCCAAAACATATCAACATATGATGATAAAAGTGATGGAAAATATCAAAATGAAGAAGTTGATTAAGAACATCAAGAAAATGAACCCCACACTGATGATTAAGATGACAAAGAAACATCCTTGCCAAAATCCCCATCAAAAAGGGTTCAAAAGTGTCATCTTGAAAGTCATATTATTGGAGATAAAAATGCAGGAGTGGAAACAAGAAGGAAAATCACATTTGAATCAGAACAAGCAATGTTATCCCTAATAGAACCTATGTCATTTAAAGAAGCCAACAAAAGTAAATATTGGACAAAAGCAATGGATGAAGAACTATACCAAATAGAGAAGAACCAGACTTGGGAACTAGTTCCAAGACCCAAGGACAAGAATGTGGTAGGAACCAAGTGGATCTTCAAGAACAAACTAAATGAAAATGGGGATATTATAAAGAACAAAGCCATATTAGTTTGGAAAGGATATTCCCAAGTGGAAGGTATTTATTTTGAATATTCTTTTGCTCCAGTAGCAAGACTTGAGGCCATTAGAATGTTCCTGGAATTTGCATGCTTTAGAAATTTCAAAAGTCTATCATATGGATGTCAAGTCAACATTACTTAATGGAACACTAGAAGAAGAAGTCTATGTTGAGAAACTAAAAGGATTCATGTTCACAAAAAATCATGACTATGTGTGCAAGCTAAATAAGGCCATGTGTGGTCTTAAACAATCCCCCAAAGCACGGTTCTCAAGGATTGATCAATACCTGCAAAAGCAAGGATATAAGAGAGGGACTACTGACAACAACTTATACATCAAAATTGAGAATCAAAACATGATTATTGTGGTGGTATATGTATATGCCATCATATTTGGAAGTAATCTTACTATACTAAGTAGAAATTTTGCAAACAAAATGCAAGAATAATTTGAAATGTCTATGCTGGGAGAATTGTCCTTCTTCTTAGGTTTACAAGTAACTCAAATAGAAAAAGGAATATTCATTTCGCAAGACAAATATGTCAAGGAAATTCTAAAGAAATTCCAAATGGAACACAATAAACCTATGAGTACTCCCATGGTCACTGGATGTAAAATGAGCCTAGAAGATGACTCACCAAAAGTGGACCAAATGATGTACAGATCAATGGTTGGAAGTCTTCTCTATTCAATGACAACGAGACCTGGCATCATGCAGGTTGTAGGACTCGTGGGGAGATTTCAATCTGCACCTAAATAAACTCACTTTTAAAGCAGTAAAGAGAATATTCAGATATCTTAAAGGCACCTTAGAACTTGGATTATGGTATCCAAAAGATAAAGACTTCAATCTAACTACACACACTGATGGAGATTGGGCCGGTAGTATAGATGATAGGAAAAGCACCAGTGGAGGGGCATATTTTTTAGGAAATTTTTTGGTAGCATGGATAAGTAAGAAAAACAATCCACATCACTATCCACAACAGAGGAAGAATACATTGTTGTTGCATCTTGCTATACACAAGTTCTTTGGATGAATCAAACATTGGAAGATTTACAAATAATATATGATGATCCCATTACTATTAATTGTGATAACACTAGTGCCATAAGTATCTCTAAAAATCCAGTAATTCATTCTAAAACCAAACACATGCCAATCAGATACCATTTCTTAAGAGATCAGATTACTCAAAGAGTGGTTAAAATAATGCACGTGGACACCAAAGAACAAATTGCAGACATATTCACAAAACCTTTGCCTAGAAGTACCTTTGAAAATCTTCGAAAAAAATTGGGAGTAATTCACTTACCTCATTAAAACCACAAAAGTCACATTAGAAGAAAAGGGGCACATGGTCAGGGGGAGCATCACCATAGGGGGAACGAAGAAAGATCCCCTCTGTCATTGCTGTCAAAGAGGGAGGAAATTGATGAGCAACAGAAATAAAAATATTTCAAAGAAAAGGTTGACTTCAATGGAAAACATGGAGAATGTTGGACACAATGGTATGGTATTTTCATTGATGTCAAAAAGGTGCAAAAGAATACAATATAAACCCAAATCTCAGAAGGAAGAACATTAATCGAAGCTCAGAAGAGATGGAGCATTTGAAATAACACAGGAGACATAGTTCTGTGAGTAAATAAATCCTTTTGTAAAGGATCGAGTTACATGAATCATTCATTCTTAGTTTGGGACAATCCAAGATCATTAGATCAAGGTAAAGTCATAGGTTGGGAAGGATTAAATCTCAAATTTCAGATATAAAGTAGTAGCATTATGGACTGTTGGATCAAGTAGCGGATAAATAACTTTGACACTTTGGCACTTCGGCACTTTAGCGATCACTGGAGACAAGAAAGAATCCATGAAATCCTGAAGTCACAAAATAATGCCAACCGTCGATCAGGAAGGATATTTGGATGGCTTCCCATCCATTAGATCCAGATTTGATCTAGAATTAAGCGTTGACCACTCCAGCGAAAAGGAGTCTGAAACATGTAAGTTTACTCGAAGGTCGAATCCCCAAAGTCACGAACTCTCGTTGACTGTCGAATTAGAGGAAGAGTAGGGAAATCCTATCAATCGTTTCTCTGGAATAAATATTGAAACCTTTAGATCGACCTAAAAGGAAGAAGGTGGTTAAATCCGACATTGATCCACTTCGACGATAAGAAGCTCATATAAACCAAGAAATACCGAACTCCGGATCCCCAGAGTTAACAAAAGCCGTCGATCAAGACAAGACAATATCTACGGTGATAGATCTATTTGACATTTTGACAATGATTGAAGGATGGCATAAAAGTGCCAAAAATCCTGAAGCCACGAAGTACCTAAGCCACAAAGTGTAAAAGAAATGATCCTAGAAGGAGACATGTGGCATAAGACAAATATGACGCGTTGCCCAATCAACTATTGACAAGTCTCAAGGTATAGTTGGCACATTAGGTATATGAAAGTCATAAATCAAGATGAAACGTGGCATCCATTCATCTAGTGCCACGTCAAAAGTGACATCAATAAGACACGTCACTCCGGGACTACATCCTATGGGGATATCTAGCTTCTCCTACCAGCTAAAATATCTGAAGCATCGAAGGTTGAAGTCACGAATTAACGTTTGGCCACTGATCTAAGATCCTACAAAATATTTCTTGATCGTTCGATCAAGTACAATGGAAGGATAGAGTAAGCCTGAATCAGGAAGTAATGCTAATCATTGATCTAATTCAGGAACATTCTTGACCGTTGATCAAGCATAGTGGAGGGATAGCGTAAGCAGAGGTGTTAACCGACAACAAGTGGTCACCGCCATTATATGTCTTATTCGGTAGGTAAAACTACAGAGGGATTCCTCTACTCCATAGTCCTGGAGCCACAAATAGTTGAAGTCCCATAGTGAATGATAACCCTTCATCCCAACTTCTGATTAAGTCTTGACTGTAGATTTGTTTGAAGCCTATAGATAATCCAAGATTTTCTATCTAACGAAAGATTAAATATTGAGCATCTAATCTACTAGTGAATACAGTATACACACTTCGACAAAATGTACTTCGGGAGGATTGAATGATTGCAAAGGTCGAAAGTCCCAAAGGACGAAGTACCAGAGAACTTGGTTCCAACACTGGCCATGTGATAAGGTAAAGAAGCTAAAGGGGCTAGAAGTAAATAATCACTCAGACGTTTGAATATGGTTCCACGTAGAATAATAGGGGCGGAAGAAGAATGCGCTGAAAAAAAAGTGCTTGGAATGGATAAGCTCGTGATCTCGAGCTCACGGTCACACAAATTTTGGTTGAAGGGAAGTGCCTATTAATTAAACTCAAATTCACAATAATTTGAGATCTGTAGACTAATGAACCGATACACAATCATGATTAAATAAGAGTTAAATCATGAGCATTATGAATAAAGAATAAAAAGGAAAAATGATATTATTTAAAGTTTAATATTATCATTTAAATAAAGAGGTGCAATGGTTCCTAGTTCAAATAAAGGGACACGATGCTTTAAATCCCACACTAGTTGGAAGACTATATAAACAAGAAATAATGGTGAGAAGAAAGTGTCTATGCAGTTCAGATCAAAAGCAGAAGCAGAGTCCAAGAAGGAAAGATGAAGATACTTATGCAGTGATGGTGGAGGGGAGGAGCAAGGAAGGATTCATATCCTTTACTAAGTAAAGTGTGAAAACAAGGGAGTTGGTGCTTCCTAGGGTTGGTTCTATAAAGACAAGGGAGTTGGTGCTTCCTAGGGTTGGTTCCCTAAAGATAAGGGAGTTGGTGCTTCCTAAGGTTGGTGCCCTAAAAACAAGGGAGTTGGTTCTTCCTAGGGCTGGTCCCCTAGAACAAGGGAGTTGATAGTTCCTAGGGTTGGTTCACCGAAGAAGGGGATTTGTGTCTCCAAGGGTTGATTCTCTAAAGAGGATTGGTGTCCGTCACAAACAAACGATTATTCTTTATAAACTTTGTAATTCTTGTTGAAGTATACTTATATAATTGATTGTTTAAATACAAAGTCCATTGTTGATCAATAGTGATGATAATTAGAATAACAAATTAATTACTAATTGTTTAAAAAGGTAATACTGATTCACCCTTGCTCTTAGTATTTCCAACAGAAATAGACAATATTTATACTTTAAGAATTTATTCCACACATTAGTTATATCAATTGGCACTTGATGATAGCCTAACTTAAGATCAAATTTGTTCAAAAACTTGGGGCCTTTGAGTTGATCGAGTAAATCATCAATCCAGGGGATGGGATATCAATTTTTTACTATTATTTTGCTTAAGGATTTATAGTCAATATAGAGTCATCATGTTCCATCCTTTGTCTTAACCAACACAATAGGTCTCTTAGAGGGTGAGGAGCTTGGTTGAATATGTAATTTTTTTATTAGCTTCTAATTTTGGCATTTGATCTCGTTGATCTCCAAAAAAGAGTGGAAGTATATAGGCCCACTGGGTAGAGGGAAATCTGATGTCAAATCAATTAAATGCTTTACTTGATAGTGTAGAGGTACTCCTATAACCAAAGTGAATATTTCTATGTATTCTTCCACTGACTAATTTACCTTTGTTTGTTGCATAGAGAGATCCCTTATAGGGGCCTTAGTGGTCACAATGTTTTTCTTTGCTCTAACTTATAATATCATGAAGATGAAAAATCTCCTAGCCTAAGAGATTATCTTCATGCACTACTTTTTAGTGATCAAGATACCATGGTAGTTGGAACTAACTATAATATCCTGTAGAGTTGATATACCAAGGTGACAATTATTCCTTGGGGCCTAGACTAGTAAACAACATGACTCTTTCACATTATGTTTCTTAAAATAACATCTCAATCTTAAATTCACACAACATCACACAACACCTCATCTATCAAGGGCTCGATAGCATATTGTAGGTGGCATTGCTGAGTAACATGGGTGTATGTTTCTTGGCTCATCCAACCGATGGTATATGGAAAGGAGTGCAACATCATTGGTAACTTCATATTCTTGGTGGCCTCTACTAACATGAGTTTCTTTGGATGTCTCTATAAAAAATGAAACGAATCAATTTCCCCTTCCTCCACATTTGTGAATCGAATAGGTGCTCACCTCAAACTCTTTTGGTTGAGAATTTACAATGGTGATATTAACATCACATTCCATTTCAATGATCCATTTTCCCTGATTCATGAATTCGTGTGGAATTAGGGCCAAATAAAAGTATGTTTCTTCTATCTTGGACAATAATGGTTGTTTGGTGTGACATTCACCATTATTGTGCTAAGGGATTTTTGTAGTAAGTCACACCACTTTCCCATGTCCTTCTTTAACTTCTTGTTCTTCTTCTTTGCATGTGTCTATGAAACCTTGTCTTGGGGATGGTTATATTTTCCCTATCTTTATTTCTATATTTAGGGCTTCCTTTACCCTTCTTGTATTGGAACTAATTTTTTGATTCAAACTCTTTCTTATCCTTTTGCCAAAAAATTGTCTCAATCTTGAAGGCCCATGGGTAAAAAACTCTTAGCAAAGAGATGTCTAGAAACTCCATTTTTGTCTAGATGTATGTATGCATTCCACTATGGTATTTTTGAACCATGCTTCTTAGAGATCAAAATTCCTATCTTTGTATGTAGGGTATAAAATATGTTGATGTACTACAACATAGATTAGTATTTACCTTATAACATTTTCCATCTCATGTGTTGGTCTTTGTAGTTTCCAACTAGTAAAAATCATCCTTGAGGGTGTTGACAAATTTCTCCCAAGTGGGTATTGTTGCATATAGTTCAAAATTTCTAGCACACTTTGTCTAGTAAGTATCCCACCAATATTTAACATGGGAAAGGAACTTTAGGAATACAAAAGTAGTCTTCCTACTATTGGAAAGTTTCTTAATAGAGAAATAACCCTCTAGTATATTTAACCATCTATCCAAATCTTTTGCATCTATATTTCCTTCAAATATAGGGTTTTAAAAATTAATTTGTACCTTGAATGGTGGAATTAATCTGAAATTAATGCTGATCAAAGGGGATTTCATCCCTATTGGGAGTCATCAAAGGATTTTTTTGAATTGTTTTTTCATATTTATTTCTATCAATCTAGGGATTCTTGGAGAAACAACTTGATAGGATCTCTCATTGTATCATAATTATTTTCCATCATTATGGGGAACCACTTAGATTGATTAGGGAAGTCATCACTAGACTCTTAGTTCAAGGCCCAACTCCTTATACCATGAACTCATCAAGGACATGCATGAAAAGACAACAAAGAACGAATTTATCTTATATCATTGATCTATATTATATTAAGACTGAAAATAAATAATACAATAATGTAGAGATAACAACATAGTAGTTTTGAGAGTATAGTATCATAGTGAATTATACATTGAAATACAATGGATAGAATGATGGTAGCTTATATATGAAAAGAGATGTGATGACTATGATATGATTCACAAAAAAATACTATAACAAGAGGATGAAACTAAGCAATACCACAATATCCAAAAAACATGAGAGGAAAAAACCTAGCTTAAATCCAAAAACCATATACCTAGGATTTTAGGTGGTGAAAGGAATGTGGGCCTGGGTAGCTTAGTTGGTAAATGAAGTTTGCATTCATATATGAAATATATTTGGGGTAATATTTGAATCATAAAAATGATCTAAAAGAGATCTAGAGAATGGAGGTCCTAACTATAAATTTTTGAAGTATTTATGCTTGGTATGTGATCATCTCCATAAAGTGTTGTTTAAGGATCAAAAAACACGTTGAAAGTTTAGGACCTAAAAAATGTTATAAATGTAACACGGTTCAAAGACCATTTTTGAGATAGTGGAAATCCTAAATTACCACCTAGATTAGTCCTTCCCCCTTGGGTTCCCATTGTGTCAAGTTCCTCCATCATATGTGGAAAATTATGCTCAATATGTTTCTTGGTAAAATACTTTACCTCATGAAAAATCTACCTTGCCATGAAAATCCAATAGATGATAGAGTTGTATGTTCTATCTGATGGGTGATATTCATCTTGGTGTCCATGATCTGCTTCACTATAGCTTACTCAAGGCAGTCAGGGTTGAGTTCTTTAGGTTCCAAATGATCTACCACCTTTGAGGTGTCTAACAAATGTGGAAAGTATGGTAGAAGCAACTCCATATTAAATAGTGAGTGTAAGATTAATTTTAAAATAATTCTTATTCATGACCTTGGTTATGGTTTAAGGTCGATAGCAAAGTGGTATGAGCTTCTAATGGGAACTTGTGAGTCACTCTTTTTGCAAGTGAAACCATAACTTATCACCAATTTGAAAAAAGATATGTGGTACCCAATGTTGATCATGTCATTACTCATACTTAGAATTCACTTTCCATACGATATCATGAACTTGTTGGATTTGACAAATTCATTGAATTTTTTTTACTACTTTTTCTACCTCGTTCTAATCATGGGAGGAATTTTCCCATGTTTATGCAATAGTAGAGATACATCAATTAGGGATAATGCATGGATTCCCAAGTACACATAAAAAAGGGATGTGGCCAATAGAACTATGAAGAGTTATGTTGTAGCAATGTTGAAGGTACAAAATCTTTCATCCCATGTATGAGTATGTTTAGAGTTGTTCATTTGAAGGATATATACAATTATATTGTGAACTATATATATAAGTCTATAAGACTGGGGATTGAAGGAAATTGATTTGGTCAGTTTGGTGTCCATCATGGACCAAAATATACTTAGTTACTTGATGTACCTATCAGGAATAATGGTATTTGGAAACCCAAACTAAACCCAAACATGGTTAAAGAAGATCTTAGTAATGGATATTTTTTTACGACACTCTTCTTATAGGTTGACAAAAATTTCCATCTTATTGAACCAATGGAAACCATAAAAACATAATCATTACCATGCTTAGTTAAGGGTGGACTTGACATAAAATCCATGGAGACTGACTCCCAAGAATTATCTAGAATGGGTAGAGGAGTGTTGACGGGTCTGGATGGTTTCTGAAGTAGGTAAGGGAGAACACCTGATGGCAAGTCTCAATTAGACATACTCTCGTTTAGTGTAGCATTTTCGAAGAGTATGTGGGCCTCATTGCCACTCAGAATTAGAAGAAGAAAAATGGGAAAGACAGGGAAATTTCTCGCAAAGAGTTCTAATTAATCCTAATACTAATCTAACTAAAAGAAAACTAATCTAATCTATTTGTTTCTAACCTATCCCAGGAGCAAAGATAAAAGAATGAGTGCAATGAGAGATAATATCACTAGAACCAGAAATAACTTGTGTATGTTAATGATATGTGAAGACAACAATGCTACAAATACATAAACAATTAGTTGTATAATGCATTCATAACATAATTTATGTACTCATAAGGAAACATGTGATGACATGAACATACAAAATAGAGTGAAGAAATAGTTTATACAAAAAAATTCTATGCTACTCAGGCATAAGACAAATGCGTAAAGAATAGTCTCATATACATTCATCAAAGTCCCATATTTTCCAAATGACTCTTGTTATTTATTCCCTCAACAGTAATAATACAATCTTTCGTTTACAAAGGGAAAAAGTTCCCCGTTAAATCCAATGAGCTCTCTTTTGTAAAAAAAGAGAGACTCTTATGTTCTCATGGTCGTTCGTTTCGTTTTCCCCCAATTCATTTTTTATGTTTCAAATTTATTTCATATTTTCAAAAATGAATAGGTGGGGTTACAAACAAAAGTTGGAGAGTCTCTTAAGAGGTTATTTTCTCCCTTAGGCAACTCATAAATGAATTTCATGTGCAAATATTAGTATCTCTGCATGTTGGCTTCGTCTTCTGGATTCCTTGAGTCATTTTGGGTGTTTATGGATTTAGCCCACTGATTAAGATATTCTAATATTATTATCCTTTGTCTTATGTTTCCATTGATCTATTTCTTGTCTAATTTCGTTGTTTGTATCTTGAGATATGATTGTTGGAGCATAACATAGCCTGTTCTTGTCTCAAATTTGGGTTTCGTTTGTGTTTTGCATTTTTGGACAATTTCCACTCAGTATTTCCAACACTTGCAATCCAATCCTATTCTTCTCCTTTCCATATTTTTAGTGAGCCATCACGGGGTTGATTTCATTGCTCGTAGCCCCAAATATGACTGTTTGAAGTATGCATGTCCACTTCCCCCCCAAATCCATGGTCTACTGTTTTCTACATTTTTTGACATCTTTTATCACCTATTTTGCCTAGAGACCTCTGCCAATGCATTCCTCTGTCCGATACATTTCCAAAGAGGTATCACGGACCCAATTTTGACATTTGTATCCCAAATTATTCATGTTTAAAAACGTCGTTCAACAACTGTCGATCAAGCGTGTGGGTGAATATGGACCATTGATCCTCAACCTGTAAACAAAAATCCCACATGCATAAGAGAGTTCAACACTTCGTGATTTAAATGGTTTTATCCCCTATAGATAGTTTGAATAAGAACCTGGGTGAGCATATGACTTGTGGCTTGAAATATAATTTTAGCTAATTTCCCTCATAAAAATTAGGGAAATAAATAAAAAAGAAAAATAACAAGATTGTTTACATTAATCTACATTATTTACAATTATCAACAAAAAACAATTATTTTTTACCCCTAATCCTATGTGAAAATCAAAGAAAATTAAAATTAACTAAACCAATTACCCCCATTAATGAAAAATAAAAATTACTAAAATTAAAACTAAATAAATTATAATAATTACCCTACCCCCCTCTGTGACCTTCAAGAAGGCAACACATATTTTTAACGATTAGGCCCACTCATATTGTATTACTCCCTCTATATACGTGAAACTAGTAATGAATGAAAATTAAAAAATGAAAATAAAAATAAAATAAATATAATAAATAAAAATAAAATAAAATAAAATAATAATTTCTCCCTAAAATATAACGTAAGGTCCAAAATTAAGACATTGAAATGTGTGCATTATAATATTTTCGGGGTCACTGGTGGTTGGAGTAGATAAGTTCTTGGAGTCATGGTGGTTTGAGTGGATGGAGCTACATAAACTCCCCACTCCGATGAGCTTCCATTCCGATGGTTCATCAGAATGGACGCATTCCAATGGGCCATCCGAGTGATAACTCATTGGAGTGGAGTGTTTACGTAACTCCATCCCCTCTTATGGCTATCATTTTGATAGCTCATGATGATTCTAAATTCCCCAATGGCTTACGTTCTCCAAAGCAAGGAAACCTATATTAAAATAATCTTTATCTCACCACTCCGATGGAAAGGATGAAACAAGGATTGAATCCGATGGCATGGATATTTTAGTAATAATGAAGTAATTACCATGGCTTACAACCTTTCATATGTATATGAATCTGATGGGTGGTGAAATCATACCAATGCACGCAAAACATGGAATTTCCAAAGTTTAATATGACATAAGCCTTTGGGATGGTGACATCTTGATTTATGAATGTGAATAAGTCTCAGTAAATGCATGAGTGAAAACCCAATAAGATAGGTTTGAGTTAAGCTTCCCCATGGTTTGAATTATTAAAAATTCATATAACTCCTAAAGGTATTCAAAGGAAAGGTAGGAGGAATTCCATGAAAACAGGAAGGCCTTCCTAAAAACAAGGAGGTTGTCTTAAATTTTTTAATGGGAATTATCAATGTTAAATTTTTTATGGGAATTATCATGAGGCACATGTGAGGGCCCATGGGGATGTACTTGGGATGTTAGGTTAGATTTCGGTGGGTGAGAAAAACAAAAAAAAAAGGTTAAATTAAAACTAAATAAAAAATTAGAATGGGTATGTACAAGTTAGGGTTTAGGGGGAAAAAGGAAAAATGAAATTAAAACAAAA
>SNQJ01S0029248.1:192312-219748 GCA_010110895.2 Picea sitchensis
AAAGTATTATGCAAAACAGATTAAACATATAGTGATGAGAAAGGACGTTGTATACCTTGGAGTGATCAGATGAAGTGATAATATGAGTCTAAATATAGGTGATGAAGGGTATAATAATGGCAAAAAGTATGGGCAAAAAGGTAAAATATGTGGTCCCAACAATATAAAAACTCGAGAATGAGATGACATAATTTTTTCCCAATTCAAAATTAATTCAAAATCCATTGAAGGAAAAATTTAGTGGGCAATCTTTCTATTTCTTTCCACCTCTGTTGAGAATTCATGTACTATTCCACCAACAGTAAATAAAAGAAAAGGAAAACAAACAACTAATTAAAAAAATAGGAAGCAAAGGTAATGCTATGCAAGGAAAATACATTAATATGTTAAGCCCAAAATAGTGGCACATTACCCCTTTATTATTAAATTAGTATACTTATTTTATTTATATCGGCTTGGGTCCATTAGTTGTAATTGTACCTCCTAGTGTCCTATATATACCAAGGAGACCTTTTCATTTGGAATCATTTTGTAATTGTGAATTCATATGATGTATAAGGAGGTTTCCCCCTAGAAGAGTCTTATTATATGAATTTGTCTCTTTTTCAAGGCGTCGTGTTCTTAATCTGAGGTTTTAATGCTATTTTGATATTTGTTTCTTAGCTAGACAATCCTTGGGACTGACTTCTTCAAAAAATGTCGTCTTGGAATTTTTTCTACAAAGTTTTTTCTGGAAGGTTTCTGGATCTGGAATTTTGATGGTGTAGAGGCGATATATAGAGATAACTTGGGTCCAAATTTCAGATCTTGGTTTGTTATATTTTTGGAGATACATTCTTTTCAAGTTAGGGTTTTGGACTAGTCCTGAAACTAGTCTGAAACAAGTCTTCTTGGAATTTTCGCTCCCAATTCTTTTTGGCTTGGTTTCAAGTTCTCAGATTTTTATAGTGTGAAGGAGGAATAGTGACATATCTTGTGTACAAATTTCATCCCTTTATTAACTTTACTTTGAAATTTATTCCCTGAGGAAATTAAGGTTTTGGGCTAGTCTAGATTTCCGTCTAAAACATGTTTTCTTGTGAAAATTGTTATATCTGAAGCTACAGACATAAAAATTGTGTGATACCAATTTCATTGGTTATGGTACAGACTGAAGTTGTACTGGTACTAATTTAAAGTTCTGAAGTGAAGACAATGACACATGGAAGTCCATACCAGTTCGCTCTCCTGAAAAGGAAAAAATCAACACATCTTGGGAAAGTTATCATAAAATTCTATTGGAGAATACAATTTTGGTCTAACCTGTGGGGTTGGAAAGAAGACATATTAGGATACCTCATGTAGAAATTTTAGACTCATAAGGGCTGAAATTGCAGAGCTACAACAGAAGAAAGGTCAACTAGTAGAACAATCTCTAAATCAGGGATTTAAAAGGTGCATTTTGTTTTTGGAAATTTGCATATCTTTTGACTAGAAGATCCAATTGGGGTGATTCAAAAAGTGGAATAAAGTGGGATAAAAGGAGTATCACATAAATTTGGGAGAATCTTAGGGTTTTTTAGGTACATACTTATTCCAGCGTCTTTAAACGTAGGAGATTTCATTACTTGTTAGCGATACAACCCAGGGACTATGTGGTTCTTCCACGTACCTAGAGTATATCGAAAGGCCCCTTTTGAATGATTTCATTTTAGACAACACTGCTATTTATTTTATCTCCCACGTACTTGCCATATTTTTTTAGACCCTTTATAATCTTGAGACCAACCGAGTAAACCATTTGGTCATCTTGTTGTTATAGAACATTGAGAACAACACTCGAAGAGATCACTCTCTAGTGCCTGGGTAGTCAGATAGTACGGATAAGGGCATGGTCAAGCTGCATTAGTTAGTGCCCTAAGATATTGGGCTGAGTACTATTATTGGACCCCACATGTATATTAGAGATCTATAGCACCTGAAACTCCCTTTTCTGTGAGGACCTCTGCCTAAGACAACTAGAAATTCCTACCTTACAATGATACTTGGCCAACATGACATAAAAAAAGGGAACTTATACACCAAATAGGCCCTCAGACAGTCCTACTTGGACTCTTGATGAAGGTGACGAAATGCGCAAGGACATAGATGATTTACAAAAGATGGAAGTAACAAAATATGAACTAAAAAGGATGATGTATTCAATTGAAGCTAAGATGGAAGTGATAATGGATATTGAGATGGATGGTTTAAAAGGGGAGATCATGGAAGTATTAAAAAAGTTGCTAATAGAGAGGCCACCTGAAAGTGACAATGTATCCCATGAAATTCATGATGAGGACAAAAGGAAGATGAATCAAGACTGGATAAACTCCAACTTTGGGTTGAAGACCAACCACTTTCCTAAGATCGATACGAGGAATTTTGTTGGAAAGGATCCAATCACATGGATACTCCAGATGGAGCAGTTCTTTGATCTACATGATGTGCCACACACACAAAAGGTACGCATTATGTCTTTATATTTAGAACCCAATAAATTTGTGTGGTATCGATGGATTTGTTCATGAAAATCACTTGTCACTTGGACAATTTTCATGGAAGAAATTATAGAACACTATGAGGATACAAGGAGAAATACCTTCTTCAGACAATTAATAAATCTCAAGAAAAAGGGTTCAGTTGTGGAGCATATTGAGAACTTCCAAAGATTGAATATAAAGGTAAAGGATATTCTAGATGAACATCTGATTGATGTATTCATAGGAACTTTAAAGGATAACATTCAACATGAGGTTTGCCTTTGGGAACCCAAATCATTGGAGAATGCGTTCATGGTGGCGAGAAATGTCGAAAATAAAAATATGGCTATGGATACTTTCCTAACATCTATCGAGAGAATATTGTTCCTTCTTCTAAACCACCTCAACCTACAAGGTTGACACCTCAACAATTGGAGGAAAGAAAAGCAAAAGGTTTATTCTTTAATTGTGAAAATAAGTACAGTGAGGGACATAAGCGTGGTGAGAAGAAATAAGAACAAGAACCATCTCAAGATGAAAACATAGAATATATTTCTTCTGAAGAGTTGATTCCCACCATATAATGTGATGCATTGGATGGAATTATAACTCCTCAAACCCTCAAGATCGAGGGATTTATCAAAAGGAAAAAGGTAATAGTTCTATTTGATTATGGTAATACTCATAATTTCATTCACTATTAATTAGCCAAAGCTCTCAATTTCTTTATATATCTAGTGTCAGAGTTTCAAGTAATTATCGCAAATGGAGGAACTATCAATTGCTGAGGAAAATGCCATAAGATCAATCTTACTATGGGGGAATATGTAATGAATATTCCAATGATTTCTATACCCATGGGTGGTGTTGATGTCGTACTAGGAGTCTAATGGTTACAATCATTGGGAACAATGGCTTTTAATTTTCAAGAAATTTTCATGAAATTTTCATTGGAAGGAAAAAAGACTGAGTTAAGGGGTATCACATGGAAACCCAGTAAGGTGAAAAGTTCTAATGGTATGAAAAAATTATTGAAAAAGGGGAATCAAGGTGTAATTATACAACTATGCTCACTAGATGTTCAAACATCTAAGCCATATATTCCCTTAGATCTCCAAGGGATCATTGATAATCATTCCAAAGTATTTGAAGATATCCCCAAAGGCATTCCACCTACTCGCGATCGTGATCATGTTATTCACCTAATTCCTGGGAGTGTTCCTCCTAACATTAGGCCTTACAGATACCCTTATGCCCATAAGAGTGAAATTGAGCGTATGGCTGAATAAATGTTAGGGGTTGGCATTATTAGACCTATCCAAAGTTATTACTCTACACTGGTGGTAATGGCACTCAAGAAAGAGGGCTCATGGCATATGTGTCCAAATTATAGAGATCTCAACAAGATCACCATTAAAGATAAGTTTCTCACTCTTGTTATTGATGAATTGTTATATGAACTACATGGAGCAATCTACTTCACAAAGTTGGATCTCCATTTAGGGTATCATCAGATTAGAATGAAGGAAACAAATATCCCAAAAACAACATTCCAAACTCATGAAGGCCATTATGAATTTTTTCTCATGCCTTTTGGCCTTACGAATGCACCTTCCACATTCCAATGGTTGATGAATTATATTTTCAAGCCCTTCCATAAAAAATCTGTGTTAGTATTCTTTGATGATATACTAATCTATAGCAAGTCTTGGGAGGATCATGTTCGACATGTTGACAGGGTGCTACAACTACTAAAGGAGAAACAACCATATGCCAAACCATCCAAATGTTTCTTTGGGGTGAAGGAGGTAGAGTATTTGGGTCATATTGCAGATTCTCATGAAGGTGTCAAGGTAGACCCTAACAAGATTAAGACCATGATGGACATTGAAGAATCTTAGAGAAATTTTGGGTTTGATAGGTTACTACCGCAAGTTTGTTCGGAACTATGGAAGAATAATAGCACATTTAATGACATTAACTAAGAAGGATGCATTTTCGTGGACTCCAAAGGCAACTCAAGCTTTTGAACAACTTAGAGAGGCAATGTGAAAATATCTTGTCTTGACCACACCAGACTTCACAAAAACCTTTATTGTGGAATGCGATGCCTCAGGAAATGACATTGTTGTTGTTCTAATGCAAGAAGGAAGGCCCCTTTCTTTTGAAATTCGAACACTCAAGGGAAATGACTTACACAAACCCATTTATGAGAAGGAAATGATGGCAATACTACATGCATTGAAGCAATGGTGCCCTTACCTAATAGGTAGGAACTTCAAGGTCAAAACAAGTCATGACAATCTTAAATACTTCTTGGAACAAAGACTATATTCAGAAGAACAAAAAAATGGTTGACCAAGATGTTCGTTTATGATTTTGAAATCATCTAAAAAAAAGGGAAGAAAAATGTTGTGGTAGATGCACTCTCAAGAAAGTATGAAGATGTTGGGGCCTTTCTCTATGCCATCTCGATCATCTAACCTGATTAGATAAAACAAAGCAGGGGATGAATGGAAGAATGACGAAAAAGTGTGGACTCTCATTTAAATGTTTCAGTAGGATTCCAGTGCATCAGATACATTTACATGGAAAAATGATTCATTATGGTAGAAATATCACTTATATTTATGTAATAACTCCAAAATCAAACAAAAGGTACTTTTGGAATTGCACACCTCTCTGATAGGAGGGCACTCAGGATTTTTGAAAACCTATCACAGGGTCAAGAAGGAATATTTTTGGGATGGCCTTAAAACTGACGTTCCAGGGTTTGTGGCAAATTTTTTTGGTTTGCCAACAAAATAATGTGGAAATAATTAAGACCCCAAGTCTTTTACAACCATTAGCCATCCCAATTCAGCATTGGGAGGAGGTTTCCATGGATCTCATCACAGGTTTACAAAAGTCTGAAGGAAAGAGTGTCATCATGGTGATTATTGATAGACTGAACAAGTAGGCACAATTTTTTTCACTCTCTCATCCTTTCAAAGCCAGTAAAGTTTCCACTGAATTCATGGAGACAATTCAAAAGCTACATGGAATCCCAAAGATTATTGTAAGTGACAGAGGTCGCATCTTCACTGGAAATTTTTGGACATAATTGTTTTCTTGTTTGGGTACTGAATTGGCTCATAGCTCATCTTATCATCCTCAATCTGATGGAAAAACTAAGATAGTGAACAAATGTCTAGAAGGATACCTTTTTTTGTTTGTCTCTGATAAATAAACACAATGGTTCAAGTGGTTACCCTTGGCAGAATGGTGGTATAACACTTCCTTTCATACTACAACAAAAAATACACCATTTATGGAACTCTTTGGATATCACCCATCGTCCATCACTTCTTCTCTAAAATAAAATGATAAGGTTCAAACAATGGAATATCACATCGAGTATCAACAACAAGTTCTCCAACTCTTAAATGACAACATGACCATGGACCATAATCACATGAAACAACAAGCAGGTCAACATCGTAGTGAAATAAGTTTTGAAGTAGGGGATTGGGTATTTTTTAGACTACAACCATACAAAAATATGTCCCTTAAGCAAGATAAGAAGGATAATAAATTATCACCAAAGTACTATGGCCCCTTATAAGGTGTTGCAAAATATTGGTACTATGGCATACAAATTAGAGTTGCCCGTATCTTCATGAGTACACCCAGTTTTCCATGTTTCATGCTTAAAGAAGGTTATAGGTGACAATATCCCAGTTCAAACTATATTTCCATAACTTGACGAGGAAAGAAAAATAATATTGGATCCTGAAGCTATCACTGACACAAGAATTCACCAACTGAGGAATGGATCCATTTCAAAGTATCTCATTAAGTGGAAGAAACTACCTGCTAAAGATTCCACTTGGGAAAATGAGTCTTTTATACAGAAGCATATAGAATTACTCAAGCGCTTCGGACAACACTTTCTTGAAGGGAAGGGGCATGTTAAGCCCTAAATATTGGCACATTACCCATTAATTGGGGCATATTACATTAGTATTGTTATTTTCTTTATGTCGTCTTGGGTCCATTAGTTGTAATTGTACCTCCTAGTATCATACATATACCAAGGAGACCTTTTCATTTGGAATCATCTTGTAATTGTGAATTCATATGATGTGTAAGGAGGTTTCCCCCTTGAAGAGGCTGATTATCTTAATTTCTCTCTTTGTCAAGGCGTTGAGTTCTTATTCTAAGGTTTTTATGCTATTTTGATATTTGGTTCTTAACATAATCTATTTTACCCTACTCCTATCCTACGCTACAAATGGTCGAAAAATGAGTTATGTAAAATCATAATGCAAATGTAGCCATCCATGTAATCCCAAGCCTGCAAACATATGTTCATGACAAGATATTAGTAACAGAACTTGGAATAAAAGTAGAGTAAAGGTAGGAAAAATTAAAACATGATAAACTCTATCCACTATATAAGAATTCTAACAATGATAATTCATGGGAACATTATCCAAATAATATTCCTCCAACCATTCTTCAATTCTATCATAAAATATACCATGAATAGCATATAATTGATGGAGAAAGTTCAATGGAAGGTTGCATATTGAATGAGGACCATGCATGAAATATGCGTGAGGTTTTATTGGTGAGAGAATACTTGTGCTAATAAATGTGTTTATCCATGAAGACAAACCAAAATAATGAGGTCCTGACACAACCATCGGTGTATACCGAAGTGTCTCATTATCTTGGCAAGACTCCCTGGATTCACACTTCAAGTAACCATGAACTTGAAAAAAATTAGTGGAAACAAATGATATACATAGACTAGCATCCACCATGGTATGAGAGATAATATCAAGACAATGGTAAGATCCACTAATATAAACAATATTCAATAAAGGGCTATTCGAACAAGAAGATTCAATATTGATCAAAAATGAAAAGGAAGAAAAATAAAACATAGTCTGATATACATCTGCTACAACATTCCCTTCATCCCATGAAAAGGGTTGATAAGGCATGATTGTAATAAGTTCATGGGAAGAGGCCTTATTTTATCTATCTTCCATATGTACTTCACCACCATCAAGTACCTCAAAAGGGGTCAGCCCTATTGAGTTTACTTGAATAAGACAATGGGTGGCTTCTTGCAAAATCAAACCATTAAAGAGATCAAGATACAAATAATAATAAGTGGAAGAATTAATAGGATTAAAAACTTCTCTTGAACATGAAATATTTTCAGAAAGTAACTCCCTGAATATGATGTTCTCTTCCTTAAGTGCATCGATGATTGATTATGGATTGGTAGGCATCATACTAGGCATGGTTTCATAGTTAACATGTTCTGCCTCAAGATGTTTTTTGGATTTCAAGTTAAAAGTGGATTGTTGTGATAAAAGAGGTATGTCCTATATGATTATTTCTTCTCCTTGAGTGAAATGATCAAGATGCATGTTTTTCTCCTACACAATATAAGAATCTAAAATATCTTTCAACACATAGTCATGGTTAGAAGAGAGGAGAAAATCACAAGAATTCTTAGAACAATAGGTTTCACTAAATAATCCATTAACAGTATAAAAAAATTATTGATCCATATTGGTTAGTCTAGGAGAACTTATAACAATATAACTATCCAAATTAATGGGAGATAATTCCAAATTATGCATGAATGAGGAAGGATTCACATCATGAGTGTCCAAGTTTTATTCATTAACAAAATGATCAACATTCAAGTCTTTCCCAATAGCTTCCTCTTCCATTTCTTGTGATGGAAAAGATGAGGTAGGATAATGGGAACCTGACATAACCATCGGTGTGACCCGAAGTGTCCCATTAGTAACATGAAAACCCTCCTCTTGGTCAACCACAAAAAAAATTGAACTTGAATTTTCAACACAAGAGGTCTCTTTTTCATCACAAGGAAGGAAAGGGGAAATGGAGTGGTGGGAGGATACATATACTTATTTTGAAAAATAATTCTCTATCTGATCTATATCCCCCATAGTGAAGAAATTTCCAAACATATGGAGCCCAAATAAACCATTAGCATTTACATCATTCTCATGTGAATCAAAATTAGCGAGTAAAGGTATGTTAAGACATGATTTAGATCCTTGATCCACTAGCTAGTCTATTTAATTAGTAAGAGAAACTAAACAATAAATCAAATCATTGTTAGAGGGCCTATCATCCAAAGGAAACCTATAAAAAATATGAGTAAATATGATAACAAAAACTTCAAAATATTCATCTTCGTTCTTCCTAATTTCTAAAATTTCTTCACACAATTTATCATAATCATAATTCTAAAAAACATGCAAAACTTCACGCATAAATTGTTCCCATGTGAGAATAGACGTATTTGACAAAGTCTCACACCAGATATTGATCTGGATTGCAAAAGTGAGAGTAAAAAACCTGAAAATGGCACTTCCATTAGTAATATTGTGAGAATTGTAAAATTTTCAGAATTGTAAAGTATGTCTAGATGCAGAGGTTTCACCCTCATCATCAAATTTAAATAGCAACAAGAAATGTAAAATATTTCTAGGAGGTTTGGGAGGTACAGTACCAGAAAAACATCTCCAGAAATGGATATGGGATGGAGCCATTAGTAAATAAAAACAATTTAATAAGAATGATTCCACATGATGAACTTTACATTTGGCCCTCCTTCTAGTGCCATTTCAATTGACGGGTCCGAATGGCCTGTCAAGTAGGTAAGGGAGAATGCCCAATGGCAGGTCCCAATTAGACATAATCTCTTTTGGTTTAGAATTTCCGACAAGTATGTGGGACTCGTTGCCACTCAGAATTAATAGAAGAAAAAGGGAAAAGACAACGAATTCCCCCCCAAAGAGTTCTAATTAATCCTAAGACTAATCTAACTGAAAGAAAACTAATCTAATCTAACTATTTATAACCTATCCCGATATTAAATATAAGAGAATGAGTGCAATGAGAGATAATATCACCAGAACCATAAATTATTCATGTATGCTAATGATAAGTGAAGACAACAATGCTACAAATACATAAACAATTACTTGTGTAATGCATTCATAACATTATTTATGTACTCATAAGGATACATGTGATAGAATGAGCATATAGAACAAAGTGAAGAAATAGTTCATACAACAAAATTCTATGTTACTCAGGCAGTAGAAAAATGCACAAAGAATAGTCTCATATACATTCATCAAAGTCCCAGATTTCTGAAATGCCTCTTGCTCTTTATTCCCTTAGCAATAATAGCACCATATTTCGTTTACAAAATGAGAAATCCCCTCATTACATTCAACGAGCTCTCTTTTGTAAAACAAGAGAGACTCTTTTTCTCTCATGGATGTTCATTTTGTTTTCCCCCAATTTATTTTTTACATTTCAAATTTCTTTCATATTTTCAAAAATGAATAAGCGGGGGGTTACAAACAAAAGTTGGAGAGTCTCATGGGAGGTTATTTTCTCCCTCATGTAGCTCATAAATGACATTCATGTGCAAATATTAGTATCTCTTCCTGTTGGATTCATATTCTAAATTCCTTGAGTCATTATGGGTGTTTATGGGTTTAGCTTACTGATTAATATATTATCATCTTCTTCTCCTCTATCTCATATGTCCATTTATCTATTGCTAGTGCGATTTTGTTGTATGTAGCTTGAGATATGATTGTTGGATCATAGAATAGCCCGTTCTTGTCTCAAATTCAAGTTTCTTCTTTGTTTTTTTTTGTTTTCAGACAATTTTCACTCGGTATTTTCCAACACTTGCGATCCCATCCCATTCTTCTGCTTTCCATATTTCGAGAAAGATATCATGGGCCTGATTTCGTTTCTTGTAGCCCCAGATATGATTGTTTGAAGTATGCACGTCCATTTCCCCCCCAAATATGTGGTCTACAATTTTTCTTCATTTTTTGACATCTTATGTCACCTATCTTGCCTGGATACATCTTCCACTACATTTCTCTATCCGATACCTTTCCAACGAGGTATCATGGACCCAATTCCGACACTTGTAGCCCAAGTCATGCTTGTTTAAAAAATGTCTCTCAACAGTTGTCGATCAAGCTTGTGGGTGAATCTAGACCATTGATACTCAACCTGAAAATATAAATCTCACATGCATAAGTGAGTTCAACACTTCGTGATTTAAATGGTTTTATCCCCTATAGATAGTTTGAATAAGAACCTAGGTGGGCATAGAACTTGTGGCTTAAAATATAATTTTAGCTAATTTCCTTCCTAAAAATTAGGGAAATAATTAAAAAAGAAAAATAACAAAATTATTTACATTAATCTACATTATTTACAATTATCAACAACTTTTTTTTTTTTTTTTTACCTCTAATCCTATGTGAAAATCAAAGAAAACTAAAATTAACTAAACTAATTACCCCCATTAATGCAAAATAAAAATTACTAAAATTAAAACTAATAAAATAATAATAATTACCCTACCCCGCTTTGGATTTGAACTTGTGACCTCTAAGGAGGAAACACATGTTTTTAGTGATTATTCCCACTCAGATTGTATTACTCCCCCTACCTACATGAAACTAGTAATGAATGAAAATAAAAAAAATGAAAATAATAACAACAACAACAACAACAACAACAACAACAATAATAATAATAATTCCCCCCAAAATATAGCCCAAGGTACAAAATTAACACATTGAAATGAATGCATTATAATCTTGTAGGGGTCACTGGTGGTCTTAGTAGATAAGCTCTTGAATTCATGGTGGTCGGAGTGGATGGATATATGTAAACTCCCCACTTCGATGAGCTGTCATTCCGATGGTCCATCGGAATGTACGTATTCCAATGGGCCATTAGAGTGATAGCTCATTGGATTGGAGTGTTTACGCAAATCCATACCCTCTGATGGATATCATTATGATAGCTCACAGCGACTCTAAATTTCCCTATGGCTTACGTTCTCCAAAGAAAGGAAAAATATATTAAAATAATCTTTATCTCACCTCTCTGATGGCATGGATGGTACAAGGGTTGACTTTGATGACATGGACATCTGAGTAATAATTTTCATTAATTACCATGGATTACAACATTTCATATATATATATATATGACTCCGATGGGTGGTGAAATCATCTCGATGCACGTAAAACATGGAATTTCCAAATTTTAATATGACATAAGCCTTTGGGATGGTGAATACTTGATTTATGAATGTGAGTAAGTCTCTGTAAATGCATGAATGCAAACACAATGAGATATGTTTGAGGCAAGATTCCCCATGGTTTGATTTCTTTAAAATTCATATAAATCCTAAAGGTATTCGGGAGGAAAGGTAGGAGGGATTCCATGATAATAGGAAGGCCTTCCTAGAAATAAGGAGGTTGTCCTAATTTTTTTTATGGGAATTATCAATGCTAATTTTTTTATGGGAATTATCGTGAGGCACATGTGAAGGCCAATGGGGATGGACCTGGGATGTTACGTTAGATTTTGGTGGGTGAGAAAAAAAATAAAATAAAATTAAAACTAAATAAAAAATTAGAATGGGTATGTATAAGTTAGGGTTTAGGGGGGAAAATGAAAATAAAATAAAACAAAATTAAAAACCTAAAAAATTAAAAAAAAAAAAAAAAAAAAAAAAAAAAAAAAAAAAAAAAAAAAAAACTAAATGATATATATATATATATATATATATATATATATATATATATATATATATATATATATATATATATATATACATGTTAAATCATAGGTCTTGGTCAAAACACACTAGGTAACAAATGGTTTGTTTATTTAGCAAAAATGGTTTATCCACATAAACATGTATTTACCCCAAGTGAAATAAATATCTAATGTGAATCAGTTTTATACTTAGTAAAAGTAAATACCTAAAGTAATTCTAGGGGATAAATTATGGGAAAAAACCATGGGAAATACCATGTGGTTTTGTAAAACCATGGGAAAAATAAAATAAATAATTACATAAATAAATAAAATTAAAAATAAAATCAAACAAAAATAAAACAAAATAAAAATATGTATAAAAATAATGAAAATTAAAATAAAATAAAATAAATTTACAAGTTAGAAAATTAGGCCAAATTACACAAGTGAAGGTTCCATGCCCCTCATGGTTCCACTGGTCAGGGTTCTGCCGGTCAATATTCTACACCTAGGGATTGAAATTAGGAATAAGGCGTATAAGGTAGGATTTCAAAAACCAGGCATCGCCATGGAAAGGAGCTAGGACATATAGTGATGGAGAATACTGTAATTAAGATGCAATGAAAGGAAAGCGATGGAGGTGCAAAATATGACACTTCATGTGACGATTTAACGTCACAAGTAGTAACGAGTGAAAAAGGGGATCAAATACGACCAAGATAATGACACAGGTCATTCCAATCAAGACACACATCTTAGAGGGAAGATAATGGAGATTGTGGGGAGTAGGGATAAATCCAGGTCAAGGAGAAAGTCCTTACACGAAATCAATATGTATGATACAAATGCGATAGATAATGAACAAGCATCATGCGATGGAAAGACAAGGACTTGCAATCAAGAAGATGAATGGGATTTCAGCCTAGATTTTGGCTAGAGGTAATACTGAAAGGGACCTGACATAGATCAATCTGAAAAGGTTCAGGGACATGCTTGTGCGAAAGGCAGATCTCACAGACTTGGGGGCTTCATATGTTGAGACAACTAAAATCCAAGGTTATTTTCTTCTCGATAAGGAGAAGCTTGGAAATAATCAAGTTCAAGGTCGTGGAAAAGGATCATGATATTCCCCTATAGCCCTCTTGAGCCTAGAGCAATCACGTGAACAAAGTACCCCTCAAAACCTGCTCCGAAAAAATAGAAGAATGAGATCAACCATGCAATCAAAAGGAGACTTACCAATACACCATAAACATCATATTCCATGCCTTAAAGTAAACTTAGAAGGGAGTGTTGGGGGTTTATTCAATGATACCATGGTGGTTGTAGTTGAGTGTCCTGAAACTACATGTGCCAATTCGAAATAAAAGATTAAGATCCACATGCGATAATATAGAAGTTGAAGACATTATTAGCATAACATGCCAACAAAAGGATGCATAATTTGAATTAGTCAATAAACAAACAATCAACCACAAAATCATTCAAGACATGTAATATAAAACCAAAACTTGCGTCCACATATGATCATCAAACACTTCAAAATCAACAAAAGGTCCAAAGATAGCATGTCAATTCCATCATACAAATGTCAACAAAACATAATAGTTCAATAAGAATCATGAAGACATTTGAAATCATAATATTTAAAGGAATAATAAACACACATAAAACACAATCATCCATCAAGATTAAACCCCCAACTCCCTTCAGGTAAGAAAATAAATAACATCAAGCTCCAACAGTAGAATATTAGGCAATATGATTAAAAATTTTAGTAAGGGGGCCCTTTCCTTTCGCTTGTAAAAGATAAAGTAAAGGGGGGTTGTTTTGGCCTCAACAAGGAGTTTATAGTAATTTCTTCTTGATTTCGAGTTTAGAAATGGTGTAGGTAGTGCATGCTCTGATATATTTAATAATTTCATGTTGGAGCTTTGGCTAGTAGAAGTAACTTTAAGCACTAACACTATCTTATCCACATTAAAATCCCCTGCCATCCAACTCTAGTGTACCCCAAAAATCATCTTCTCACACTCACTTAAACGAACACATAGATGGACTAAATGGTATTGTTGGCCCTTGACCAAGTTTTGGGAGATTCTTGGTCATAGTGACCTATTTTGGGACTTCGACAGCCTTTCGAAGGAGGAGCGCAAGACGAGGTGGAGATCACGGGATCTCGGCCCACTTTTGGATCCTTTTTGGGTTTTTGGGAATATGTAATGGGAATGGGATGTCGATCCATGTGTTTACCCATGTTTAGGATTATTTTGTATGTATAAATAGAAGGATAGGCAATGTAAGAAGAAGTCGAATAGTGCATCTATGCGATGTGAATGTATGCTAAGTGTGAGTAGGGTATGTAAGTGCTTTGTGCATGACTGTAAGAGACTTGTAGAGCTAAGTATATGTCCTTGTAGAAGATTGTGGAGGGCTTAATGATCTAACGCAAGGAAGAAGGATCTAGTGAGCTGCACAGACTTTTTGTCTTGTATAGAGTAAGGGTTTTGATGGCTTTGTTCTTGTAACCAATTGACTGAAGACAATAAAGAAGAAGAGTTGGTGGACATAGCCCCAGGGTGGGGGTGAACCACATAAACGTTGTGTTTCCTTGCTTTGTGCTTGTCTTAATGTGTTTATGTCATCTTTTGCTAAGTGCTTTAAGATGATTAGATAGACATGCTTATGCTTAATGCTAATGATATGTGAGAATATTAGATATGATCCATATGAATGTGCTTAGTGCTTGATCTGCTAGATCTGACCTATCTATTAATGATAAGTTCTTAACTACCTTATAACAGTGTGAATGTTGTGAAGCCCTGCTTTATCAGTGAAGTGATTATTGATTATATTGAGGAACTGACAGTGCTAAGTGATTTATTAAGTATTACAATCACAGATCTATGTCCCAGTTAGGGTTTCAGACACCTGATTCTTGCAACCACCCATGCCTCTACCTTAGGTGATACTTCATCTGCTTCACAAGTGTTTCTGAAATGGCCAGTAGTTAGGGATTTCTTGGTGCGCTGGTGTGTAGTATTCTACTTGATTTATAAATATCTGTGCTAAAGAAGGAAACCCGATATGAAGAAAGGAGGTTGGATATGAAGGAAATAAGCAATATTTGAAAGCTTTGTGCTCTAAGAAAGGTAAAAGTGAGAATTTATGATTAAAAGAGGTAAGATCTGCAAGCTCTGTGCTCTGATAAAGGTAAGAATAGTTAAAAGTTTTAGATCTGGAATCTTTGTGCTCTGTAGAAGTAAGATAAGTGGAAATTTTTGTTTCTAGATTATGGATCTAGGTATGTTTAATAGAGTATGTCCTAGTTTGAAAAATAGGGAATTAATAGCTGAAAGAAGGTTTGATACAAGTAGATCTGATAAGAATAGTGAAATATATGTTATAACTATGCATAGAAAGAATTTTTGGATTAACGAATGGATCCAGGATCCCATAAATAATTTATTGCATGTTAACTCCTATGATCCTAGTGTGCAGTACAGAAGAGGTTGGGGATCATTTAAAAGAAAGAGAGAATTAACCCTCTGTTACAGTTGCAAAAAAAGGGGACATCTTGCTAAATAATGCCCTGGAAGAAGACCTAGTTGTCTTTGTTGCAAAGCTACGGACCATGAAGTGTTAGATTGCTCCAGAATGATTTCTAAGCTTGAAGGAATGAATCTGAATCAATAAAACCCTAAGGAAACTCCAAAGGCTATATCAAAACCCCAGGAAGAATCAAAGAAAATATTGCTACATATGAGAGAAACCTTGAATGACCACCGATATATTATATTATCATAGATCTTTAAAGATAAGGAATGCCTTGAAGCAAGAATAAGAGACTTCAACATTGACTGTGTTCTAGATGAGAAACACAGGTGAATATCATGACAGAGAGAACTTGGGAAGCTATAGGAAGGCCTGCTATGATTCCTTCATTAAGAGGACTAGGGTTATTTAGAGGAAAATTGGTAAACCTGTGTGGAAGGCTCGCTCAGATACCTATGACTGTCAACGAAACTTCAACAGAGGAAGATTTTGAGATTATTCAATTTAATGAGGACAACGCCCCATTTACCATGTTAATAGGAAAACCTTGGATTGACAGATCTCAAGCCAGACGAAAGGAAGAAGAAGAAGTTTTGGAGCAGAAGAAACAAGAATTAAAAGATTTCATGACTAGAAAGATCACACAATTGATTGAAGAACATGAGAACATATCGAAGCTATTTGACAGTAGAGACCCTGATGTCAAAGCTGGAATAACACTAGGATACCCACAAAAGACTGAAGTACTTACTCCAGATAAAGAAGAGGTATTACCCCTAATCCTAGGAAAGAATCTCAACAACGCATAGTGACTATGTTAAAATAAGATAAGAATCAGAATGGAAAAAGACATATCGAGTCGAAGATCACTAGAAAGAAGGCTAGAAAGATAAGTAAGAAGAGGGCTAAGATTGAAAAGTTACAGAATATTACAGAGGGAACTTCGCAGAAAGAAAATTTGTAGAATTGGAACTTCACCGTGATATCAGAACAACGACACATGGTACTTCGCCAGGGCGAAGCAATATAGTCGTTGGGTCCGATATATCCATTCAAATCCCACTCTGAACAGGTCGAAAAGCATTTACAGCTCGACACAAAACCATTGGATTGCACCATAATGGATAGAACAAGAGTTAATGAGGCTTCATACCTATTACAAGCGAACCATTGTCGATTTTCATACTTATCCCTCACGCCATGCACGAAGAACACTTTTGCTAACTGAGAATTTGAAGCATGTAGACTAAACAAATTGTATATAGTGATCATTATGCTCTTGCTGTTTATTCTAGTACAGTGTCTGAGATAATTGTGAGCCTGATAAATTTTAATCCTAAGCGCGTATGTCCGACGAGCTCACCGCAGTTGAAGAATCAATAACGTAAGTTCTCCTCGACTTCATGATTGAAAGATTCATGTAGGAGAGAGGAGTGTCTACATGTGTACAAGCATATTTGACGAGAGGACTATTGACCTCTCTGTCCACTGCTCGAGCTGGTCCATCCCGACCAATAGATGAAAATAAATCTAAGCATAGGGATGATCTCGCGAATGCTAAGTTAATATCAAGTATACTTCCCACCTATATACCCCCTATGAATGGCATGATAAATCGAGACAGTGTGCCTAGATATTTTGAATACGCTATGGTCACTACGTACCTCCTGAAGGGGATACACATAGTTCGGGTCAACTAAGATAAAATTGCATTGTTGAAGTTTAGTGACTTCAACCTTGGCGACAAGAAGGTCTATAACACGCTCGCCCCACATAAGTATCTAACCATAACAAAAGGAATGAATTCAAAGATAATTCCTCAATCATGACCCATAACCTCACGCAGTCCACATTGATCAACGTCATGAAGATCCCGCACTTCGGAAGGAACCAAGAAGTGAACACATGCATCAAGATGATACTATCCTATTACCATGGAGGATACTTGTGGTTAAATATCCATATCACAGTGGGTCCGACGTTGATCAATCGAATCACAGGGTTGAGCATGCAAGGCCATGACCCACGGGATTTTTACCCGGGAAAAGCCATGGATCGTGCTCTTGCGCAGAAGATTAAAGACACCTACGAAGATGTTGAGAAGGGCACACGAGGCTACAAGGTAGCTTCTTTCCAGAGCGACATAGTGCGCCTTTCCTGCCAATTGATCACTGGAAAGTTGATGCGAAAGAATCAACCCACCCAAGTCACTGGTTTTGTAGTCGACCGCACAGGAAAGTGCGTAGAAGGACTTTAGATGAATTGGGCGCAGTACCTGGTAAACCAATTGGAATTGGACTGCAGGGAAGCCCAAGATCAGGGATACAAATTACACTTTATTTGGCTATTGATCCTGATCATTTTCATTGCATGGGAGATGCCGGAAGGTGCGACCTTCCTGGACATCGAGCCATTTGAACCTCTGGCCGTGAAGTTCAGTACACTATGGTACTTGAATGACATGAATAAATAGTGGCAGTCAAATGTCGTGTTCCATAATATTACAACCAGTTGAAGGTAGCCATCAAGTCTGTTCCTTGTATGACCCTGAATACCCTCCACAGGTTTCGACCCTTAATGAAATTCAGTGCAGACCGCCATTTTATTTACATCACAACGCACACATATGGACATCAACAACAATTGCAATCATACTACAAACTGATGGAGGATGACCTGGAATAGATTACCAAGGAATGGTCAGCGGACCTCCTCATTCCAATAGACCCTGTGGAGATGTCCAACTTAGACAGCCCAGAAACAGTGCATGATACACCCGGATCTAGAAAGATAAAGAAGACCGAAGAGGTACATGATTTAGACAATGCATCTGTGAAGACCGCTTCCATCTCAACAAAGCAAGGAGGATATGGCAGAGAGATAGATGGCACAAAAGTTGAACATAAGAAAGTCGAGGTTACACCACCTAGAGATGAGGAGTACCCCTCAAAGAAAAGGAAGGTTTCCCCACCGAAACCCTCATCCCGGAAGAAAGTGAAAGCCACCAGGACCAAATTTGAGACCACCCTCACCTCAAATTACTTTGACTTCATCATCGCAACACTGAATGATGCTTCGCTGGAGATAACAGAGAAGCAAGAAGCTAAGTAGCAAGAGGTGTTCAATCAGATTAAGGACGAGCTCCAAGGGGTGCAACAGGAATTATAGTCCAACCGTGCAGTTTCTATTGTGCCTATTAGCAGGAACAAAAAAACTAGGTGATGAGCCAACTCGACTACAACACATCACTGATACAGTCAAAGATCGCCTTCGACAAGCTCAAGAAGAGACAACACAAGCCACCCAGGCTTTAACGCAAGTACAAAAAGACCTTGAGGAGAAACACACTTCAAAATGGGAAAATATTGCTCTGCAAGCGAAGTGGAATGAAGAAAAAGCACAGTTACAACAAAGCAAGGAACAGTTGCTCATTAAGCAACTTGAAGTAAAGGAAATGGTTCACAGAGCACTTCTCTTTGTGATAGTTGACAAAGTAAAGGCTAAAGAACAAGTTCCACAGTAGGTGGCACAACTTGAATAGGTAATCCAATAGCTCCAACAATGCATATCAGACTTGGAGCTCTGCACTATGCCCGAGACCCTTAAAGATGTAAGAGACCTAAGGGAAGCATCTGCTGCAGCGCAATTGACAGATTAAAATCTCTTGCCTTGGAGTAAAAGTAACTGAGTAACTGGAGCACCCAGACATATGAGAACCTCACCTAGAACCCAGAGTTACAGGCTTTGGAGTCGCAGCTCAAGGAAGAAAAACAACACTCAGACACACTACAAGCACAGCTGAAAGCCCTGTCAGCCATAGAATGAATGAAGAGGTTTGAAGATAAATGCACCGCCCAACAACAACTCCATATGATTCAAACCAGAGTGATGGAAGTTACTCAATGACTCCAACCAGTACAAGATAAAGCATGACAGTTATTCACACAGGTTGAAAGCCGAGGAGAAGATCTAGAACAAGTTGTCATTGCAATAGAACAACACCAAGAAGGGCCCGTGAACGAAACAGTGATCCAGGAATTCACCGATCAAGAGGTCGTAGCACAATAGTAGGTCGAAGTAGCTCGAGCCAAAATCGAGGCCTTCGAAGCAGAACTGGTCAGATCTGAGTGACTCGGGACGAGTCACATGTGAGTGTTGGGGGCCTATTGGCCCTTGACCAAGTTTTGGGAGATTCTTGGTCATAGTGACCTATTTTGGGACTTCGATAGCCTGTCAAAGGAGGAGCACAAGATGAAGCGGAGATCATGGGATCTCGGCCCAATTTTGTATCCTTTTTTGTTTTTTTGGAATATGTAATGGGAATGGGATGTCGACCCATGGGTTTACCCATGTTTAGGCCTATTTTGTATGTATAAATAGAGGGATAGGCAATGTAAGAAGAAGTCGAATAGTGAATCTATGTGATGTGAATGTATGATAAGTGCGAGTAGGGTTTGTAAGTGCTTTTTGCATGACTATAAGAGACTTGCAGAGCTAAGTGCAGGTCCTTGTAGTAGATTTGGAGGGATTAGTGCTGTAACACAAGGAAGAAGGATCTAGCGAGTTGCGTAGATCTTCTTTCCTGTGCGGAGAAAGGGTTTTGATGGCTTTGTTGTTGTAACTGATTGACTGAAGACAATAAAGAAGAAGAGTTGGTGGATGTAGCCCCAGGGTGGGTGTGAACCACGTAATCGTTGTGTTGCCTTGCTTTGTGCTTGTCTTAATGTGTTTATGTCTTCTTTTGCTAAGTGCTTTAAGATGATTAGATAGATCTATTAATGATTATATATTGAGGAGATGACGGTGCTAAGTGCTTTATTAAGTAGTACAATCACAGATCTGTGTCCCAACTAAGTTTGCAGATACATGAGTCTTGAAACCACCCCTTCCTCTACCTCGGGTGAGACTTCATCTGCTTCGCAGGTGTTTCCTAAAGGGTCGGTAGTTAGGGATTTGTTGGTGCGATGTTGTAGTGTTGAACCCTGGGTCTACCCCTGTGCCAACATGCATATAATTCCATCCTAGAGGTGAATTTCTAATTTTTTTTTACCTACAGCTAGTGTCTAGTATGTAATAACAAAGTCAAGATCATTGTCATACAATTGGGGACACTTTGAAGCCTCATATTCCCAAGTGGCACAACTAGATGTTAGCTAAGGTAGTCTACAACTTGATTAGTTCTTCCCATATTGTACTTGATGTTAAGATAGAATTGTTTAAGGTATGTGGAATACATATGAAGGTGATCATTATATAACTTGCCTTGTGTCTACAATAATGGAAGCGACATATGGTCAATGTGGATGATTGTCTGATTTCCCAAAATATAATTCTTCCACTTTCAATAACTTTTAACAATGGGATAAATCTATTTGTCATAGATGGGGTATTTGTAAACTACATCAAAGAGTTTATCGCTAAGGCAAGACATCAAATATCCACATTAAATGAGGAATACACCATTGGAATAATTAGAGGTTTTTTTTTTCAATTTCAAATAGTTGTTGTGGATGTGGTAGAATCATGACTAACTATGTGAATAGTCTATGCTTCAACTCCTTGAATTCATTTTGATGTGCATCATCACAATCACACCTATCCCTGGCTCCATCGTTTTTCTCCTAGATCAAGGGATAAGTGGTATGAGTGAAACCAAATGAAGACCTATTGTGAACTTAGAAAGGTATAAGAAGCTATGAAACTACATCAATGTATTTGGGGCTAGCTAGTCATGGATGGATTAGATATTTATCTCCCAAGGTGATATTGATAATATGGGTCTAGATTAGTAAATAAAACGACACTTCCACATATATGGTTGTTCTAAAAGAACTTCATAAACTTCAAGTGGGGAAATATCACACCGTACCTCATGCTTGAAGGGATTGATGTCATATTGCATGCGACATTACTAATTGATGTGGATGTCACATCCTCTTTTTAGCAAACCAATGGTGTATGTCTATGGATGTTGTGTCATTGGAAACTTCATATTATTGACTACCTTTAATGTGATTATTTTCTTTTGGTTGTTAGAGTTAATAATGAAATATAATGGTGTCCCATTCACCCACATATGTGAGTGGAAAATATACTCATATTTTCTGGGCTCCATGGACTCATTTAGTTGGACCTTTCTGGTGGCAATAAAAACACTAGGTTCCTAATTAATTATCTATTAGGAACCTAGTGTTTTCTTGTGGCATTGAGGCTAAATCATATTCTGAGGATTTCAACTTAGCCAATAATGATTATTTTGTGCTTAATTTTTTATTGTTGTGCCAATGTCTTTTGTGGTGGTCACACGACTTTCCCATGTCCTTTTTTGACATCCCATACTTCTTCTTTGCATGCAAATTTGAATGGTTGTTTTAAGGATGATTTCTTCTTTGCATGTAGATTTTAATGGTTGTCTTGAGTATCGTTATCATTGTTATATCCTTTATTTTGAGAGTTAGGGCCTCCTTTACCCTTCTTGTGTTGCAACTGATTTATGGCCCCAAAGTCTTTCTTACCCTTTTTCTGATTTTGCTTTCCAAATATTGATGGAACAACTTTAGGCAACGTCAACGAAAGACATGTCTAGAAACTCAATATAGATGTATCCATGTAGGTCACTATGAAATTTTATAACTAGTTACCACTCGGAGTCCTAAATATATAGATTTATATGCAGGGTATGAAATGCATCGATGTACTCTAGCAGAATCTAGTCTTTACCTTGGTGCAAATGTGTCCATCTCTTGTACTAGTCTTTACAGATTCTATAAATAGTTCTCAAATGCACAAATTTATTGCACCTAGGTGGTTATTTCCACATATAGCTTATAATTTCTATCATGTTGCATTCAATATGTATCCCACCAATGTTTGACACAGGGAAGGACCTTCGAGAGTGAAAAATAATCTTCACTGTTGGGAAATTTTTGAACAAAACAATAACCCTCTCTAAAAAGCTTTTGTATGCATATTTTCTTCAAATATGGGGATATAACAATTAACTTGTTCCTTGAAGGGAATTGTTCCTTTGAAATTTACTACAAGATGAAGAAGATGTTGAAAGATTGATTAATTGTCGAAAGATTAATTATTGCAAGGATTAATTAATTATTGAAAGAGATTAATTAATTATTGCAGGGATAATTAATTACTATAGGGATAATTATTTATTTCAGGTCATTAATTAATTATCTAAAAAGATTAATTGTTGAAATTTTAGATGTTGGAAGATTGGTTGTCATTGATGTCAACCCTTGAACAAAGTTGCATGTCGAAGTAAAGTGACAATAAACAAGAGATAACAGGTTGCATGTGAGTTTCATACCATCATGATTTGCATTGAATTTGCATGTCATTAAGAATTTTCCCTTTAAAACATAGAGAAGAGTCAATTGCAAATCACTTTTGTGTAATCGCTTCTGAGAATACAAGTTGGATATATGAGGAATTGAGTCGACTATAGAGAAGTCCAGTGAAGTAAGGAGTTTGTAGGAGATGAGAGTATGAAGAAGGGGTTTCATATAGGAATTCCTTGAGTATATCCATGGGTTTTAGGAGCAAAAGCATGGACATCCACGAGCTTTAGTGAGAAAAATCATGAATACCCGTTGGTAGACAATGCATACATTCGCAGACCCGTGAGGAAAATTTGAGAATATCAGGGATCTAAAAACCAGGTGAGATACATGATTGAAGGTATGTCTTCCTATGTGTGTTAGGGTGAGTATTATGAAGAAATAAAGAACATGTATGTCTCAATGATTCATAAGAAATTGATTTGGAGAATTCTCTTATGGATCTTGGTATGAGGTGTGTGTGGTTACAGTCTTTATGAGATATTGATATCAGTAGTTGCAATAGGAATATTAGAGATAACAAAAACAACAGGTTATCAATGAAAAAGGTAGTGACAGATTGGTATACATCTATATTTCAGGGTGGTTGGATGAGGCAAGGAAAGGGGGTTGTATCCTCCTTCCAGTTGAAGCCGAAAAATTAGGGAGTTGGAGCTTCCTTCAGGTTTCATCTTGTAAATAGGGGTTCTAAGCCTCTTTCTAATTGTATCTGAGAAATAGGAAGTTGGTGCTTCCAATGAGTGTAATATTTGATCAATAAGAAAATCATTTTGTGGTTTTTTCCCGCATTGGGTTTCCATGTAAAATTTTGGTGTATTGTGTTTATGGTGTTGATAATATTTTGAATGCTCATAATATTCATTGGAGATTTTATATTGTGATTAAAAGTACTAAGTGCGCTCATACTAATTCACCCCCCCCTCTCAGTATTCCAGCAATTGGTATCAGAGCAAGTCCTTCAGGAAGCAGTCTAACCATTGGAAGGAGATCATGGAATACTCTAAGATTGGAGCACCAAGGTTTGACGGTCAGAAATATACCTTCTGGAATAAAAGAATGAAAACATTTTTACAGTCACAGGGATTTGATGTTTGGAAATAAATGCTATATGTCTATACAACACCAACCACTCCCCCAACCGATAAACATGGAAAGAAACTCAACGAAAACAATTCAAAGTCTAAAGGTACTATTCTAAGAAGTCTATTTGATTCAATATTTTTCAAAGTTATGCATTTTGATAGTGCAAAATATCTTTGGGATAAACTCCAAAATATTTATGAAGGAGATACCAAGGTAAAGGGAGCTAAGCTTCAAATTTTTAGAGCTAATTTTGAACAATTGAATATGAAGGAAGATGAAGACATTGCAGCCTACCTTTTGCGAGTTGATGAAGTAGTTAACACTATCAAAGGATTGGGAGTCGAATTTGATGACTCAATGGTTGTTCAAAAGGTATTGAGGTCTCTTCCTATGATAATTTACTCTAAAATATCATCCCTAGAAGAAAGAGAAGATCTTGGTACATTGAGCATGGAAGAGCTACATGGAATATTTATAGCCTATGAAATGAGAACAAAACATGAGAACCTAGTCACAAAGGAAGAAAATTTCAAGGCATCCAAGAAGACAAAGAAGAAGCACAAGAAAAAGTCAAAACCAGGTTGCAACCGCAGTGATGATTCAGACAAAGATGAAGAGATGGTTAACTTCGTGAGGAAATTAAAGAAAGGAACCAATAAGTATAAAGGTATGCTTCCATTGAAACATTTTAATTGTCGTGGTATTGGTCATTTTGATTCTAAATTTCCTCATATGAATAAATATAGTGATGAAGAAGAATATTCTAAAAGGGAAAATAAATATCAAAAAGGAAACAAGAGAAGAAACAAATTCTTCAAGAAAAGTTTTTACTGAAAGGAGGATAGTTCCTCATTAGACAAGGATGATAATGAAAGTGATAGTGACTTAGAAAGAGCACTCTTCATGGCAGTAAAAGATGATTCTAAAGAAGAAGGTGAAGTTGATCTCAAAGAAGAGCTAATCATTACATTAGAATAACTTAGGAAGGAAAGAAAGAAAAACAAGTCACTCAAGGCAGAGTTGAAAATGAAAGAGGGATCTTAGAATTCCAACTCTAGAGAACTAGAGAAGATGATCACGAGTGTAAAAAGTTAAATAGAAGAAGATATAAGAATTGAGGAAATACTTAGAAGTTAGTTAGAAGAAAAGGAGAAAATGATTGGAAGCTTGGAAGCATAAGTACTCTCTTTAAGGAAAGATCCTTAGAAGAAATATATGCAGCAGAAGAGCACCAAAATATTGGATCAAATCATCAGCAGTCAAAGATCATTAGATGACAGGTCCAAACTAGGATACAATCAAGTACAAAATGAGAAAGGGTCCAGCTCCAAGACAACAAAACAAGAAGTAGAACAAAGAAGCTAGGTAGAGATTGTCGAAGATTCAGTCAAGAAGGAAGAATGCAAGCCCCCAAAGAAGAACATTCTAGAAATAAAGAAGACTTAGAAGACAAATTCAGAAGGTGTGCATCACAAAGAAGATCATATATTCCCAGGTATCAAAGATTATTTTAATTGTGCAAATTTTGGACATAAAACTGTAAATTGTAGAGCCTATGCCAAGATCAGAAGCAACAATGTAGGGTAATTAAATAACAATTATCCTAGAATATCTTACGAATCATTCAGCAGTAACCAAAACATTTTTGGTTCATTGAGCAATGAAGTAGAATTCTACAAATACAACAATTTTGGTCACATAGTGAAGAATTGTAGATTGACTATTCCACCCAAGGAATCAAAGTTGAACATTAGCAGTCAAATATCAGAACCACAAGGGATATGGAAAAGAAAGCATAATCAATTCTCTCTTGATATACAAGACCAACATAGAAAATTGATTGGTTTGTTGAAAGTAGTTGTTCTAAGCATATGACAGGTGATAGGAACAAGTTCCTAACTCTGAAGAAAGAAAAATATGGACCAATTTCATTTGGAAATAATAATTCAGGTAAAATTATAGGTAAAGGCATAGTTAAGCTTGGAAGAAAAGATGCAATGACAAATTTTTTTCTACTGGTTGAAGATATGAAGCACAATATTTTGAGTGTAATTCAAATGTGTGATCAAGTACACACACTTCAATTAGACTCAGAGAAATGTGAAAGAAGGAAAGAAGGATCAGGTAGGTTAGTGGTGGAAACTATAAGGACTCCGAACACCATATATGTTTTTAATGAAATTGGAAAGGAAAGTTGTTGTTTAGGAAAGGAAAATGAAAGTTGGATCTGGAAAAAAATAATTGGTCACATGCACTTTGACAATCTTGTCAAAATCAACAAAAAGGACGTAGAAAGAGAAATGCATGAAATTCAAAACCAATGAATACTCAATGTAAGAATTGTCTATAGGGAAAACATACTAGGTGTTATGGAATAATCCCCCTGTGGACAGGTGGATCTTCCCTTGGATTAATGACCCCTAGAACAAGACAGAAAGATACAAATGGACATTAACATCCCTTTGAGATTTGTTTAACTAGTTGAAAAGAGAGAAGGAGAAAAGGTGATTGTACTTATTTCTTGTGTTTGTCCTCGCTGCTCCACTTTGATCTTGATCTCCAAACTCTTTCACACAACTTGATATCTGCAAAACCACAGATAACAAAGATAAAACAAGGAAGCTGATGTTGATGATTGCATCTATGTGAGACATTCTCCATCTTACAAACAAGGATGATTTTAAGGATGAAAATTTATTTTAAAATGTAGAAACCTTGGCGAATCTTACTAATCCTCTATATGCCAATTACAAATGTTTGGCGATATTTTTGTAAAAATATTCAAATTTCTAAGGATTTTATATAGTTTTTATAAAATTTTGATGATTTTTAAGGTAAAATAATTTGATCTTATAGAATTTGGGCGAATCATTTTTAAAATAGCGAATCTAGTTTTTGGAAAAACCATGGAAAATTAGCCCATGAGCGAAATTTAGCCCCTAAAATCATCTATGCTTACAAACCTATGAGATGTGGATCATTGCAGCTATGTGAGTCTTTCTCTCAACTTATAAACCTAAGAGAAAGCCCCTAAGAAGGGTACATGGTTCCTGTATGATACATAGCTAGGAACGTAGAGATGACCTTCTGCATTCATAGATTTGAGAAGAACCCAAGATTATTATCTAGTGGGAAAGGCGATCTGTTGAGTTAGATGTGCTTGTGGCTGAGCACAAGGTGAACGTGTGAAATCCAAAAGTGTTGGGTGCATCTCCATGTGAAAATAAATGAAGATGATGTATTAGCCTCCAATGAGCAATAGATTTGATGAGAAGACTCCAACATATTCTCCTGTGTGAGGCAGTGGGA